>JAULBR010097463.1:0-11542 GCA_032355825.1 Melanodrymia aurantiaca
CCAGGGACGCACGACTGGTATATCAAAGGCCGTGGTGTGTGCTATCCTGTCTGTGGAAAGGTGCACATAAATTATCTCTTGCTGTTATTCGAAGAAGAGTAGCCTATCTGACGGCAGAGGGTTTCCTCTGTGATCAACTGTCGATATTTAACTTTGACCGCTGATTAATAATCAATGTGTTCCAGTGGTGTCGTTAAAACAAATAAACTTTATGTTTGAAACACAATAAAAATATTAATGTGTTATAACAGTTTAGGTTGTGTCCTCGATGAAGTTAATCTATATTTAAGGATCAGCACAGACAGATCACTTGAACACGATACCCTCAGCTAGTTTGCACAGCTATATGCTGCACACTACTGAAGCGTTTGATAGGACATATCGTCATGTATATCAATACCAGCTGACTCTACTGTCGATGAATTGCATGTAAATAATTGACTGACAAACAGACAGATGTGTTCAGTACGCCGCTTACCTTCTCGAGAACACGCGCGCGCGTGAAGGCAGCAGATTTTCCTGAGACCCTCACACCACTCGAGCGTTAATGCAAATAGTCTAAGTAATCTACAGTAAACAACCGTTATCACTTAAGCAGCACGGATGCGTTAGTAAAGTTGTATACAGTACAAAATTGAATGTTTGCATATTGGTGAAATAAGGGAAAATATTAATTAAATCGATTTTAAGCCAGAACATGCCTTATTAATTTAAATAACAATTACGTAAATAGCCACTACTGTCTGTAGTGCATGCAATCGATCCTATTGGTTTTCCCCCGTCTCTACCAGTAAGCTGGGGGATATAATCTCAACATCGTGGTTACCATAACTATTTTCAATATAAACTGCATACTGTCAAACATAATGTCTATGGTCCTCCACATCAGGGGTCGCGGAGCCGACGAGGAGGGGGAGGAGCCAGGGGACATGGCCCTCTGACTTTTCAGACGTTTTGACAAACACCCTTTTTACCATATACATTTTAAAATGTCACACGTGCACCTCACCTCACCTCGACCCAACCCCAGCAGCCTTCCATGTGTCCCGCCCCTACTCCAACCCTACTTTTTAACATGCTCCTCGGCCCATTCACATTGTTTTAGTAGGTATATCTCTTGACCGGGATAAAATCTCAAGGAACAATGCACAGTTTAAGGTTACTATGGATCACACATCTCACCCTCTGGGATTGAGAAGACGACCTGCCTATGGTCAGAACGTCATCTCAATCTCAGCGCCCTCTACAACATCCCTCGGATGGATGAAGGCGTTAAACTACATTATCCATTACACGTATACACATCTCAACCCGTTTCAGATGACCAACGTGAGACCAGACATCTCATTTGAGATTCTTTCAAACGAGTTCGTAAATAACATATTTTCTAAATAATATTCTTCAGTATGTTTCATCCATTCTTGCTGAGAACGTTGAAATATGTTTGAAGAATAAGAAAGGTAAATTATTAATTTAATTGAACATGACCAATGTAATTTCTCAAACAGAATATCGCGACGTAGATTATTCAATTACAGACCGTGATATTGATATACAGACTACAAAGACCGTCTATAGATAATGATGTAATGGAGGAAGGTGTGTTTTACTTGAATTGTATTATATTCTAATATAGATTTTTATGGCTTGATCTTGACAGTAATTGCTTTGAAATGATCAGAAACACTAGAAGATTGGGCAGTCACCAACACGATTTGTTCTAGCCGGTTTGTTGTAGGTTATTTTTATAACTAATCCTTGGACATCACGAACGTACGAGTGTGTAGCTGTCACATGTGCATGGTATCTGGTACCCCGGTAACACTGCACACATTGCCGCGCTTCTCAGAGATGGACATTAAGTACATGTTATCATATCATATAACTCAATTTGGATTACTACCCGTTGTTTAACAACTGAAATTAATTGTATTGGCCTGTGATGTCTAAACAGTCCAGATGTTGAAAACCTAACATAGTAAGTTGCGATTGTACACCATGTAATAATGTTTATGGGTATTAGTATTTTGTAACAATTTAAAATGTTGGTGCTTGTAATATTAATATCTATATATCCAATGTGTTTCCCGTCATACAAATGGTTATAATTATAGATTAATCTGGACTTTTGCCTACAATAATATCAAAAGCAATTATTGTAGACAAAAGTCCAAGGATCTACTACAAACGTATTTGATATACGTGTACATGTATTGATATTCAAAGCAAGAACATATAAACTTGTACATGTTTAATTTAGTGGACTCGTTCATAGGTATCCATCTTCAACCTAAACAACAAAACATTGATATTACCAAATGTGTATACTTGCACAAGGCAGAGTCGAAGAGACATCACGACAAAGGAGATGACATGTGCTCATGAATCACAGTTAAAGCAGTGATGATACCAGGTGTGTACGAAAGGAAAGTAAATTTGATGAACTTCTTGGCTGGATTCCGTGGTTTCGATTTTTTTCCAGTTTAGTTAGGAATTCTGATTCATATGCAATGAAACTGCCTCAAATCCCGGAATGTCCCTTCAACGCACAAAACCATTTATTATGTAAATGAATTCTAATACTAATTCACGTGTATTTTCTTTCAGCTGTATCGGTGGCAGTAAGTTGCTTCACGCTGGTCGCCATCTCTCTGGAACGATACTTCGCAATCTGCCGTCCCCTCCACTCACGTTCCTGGCAGACGCTCTCGCACGCCTACAAGTGTCTGGCCGTCTGCTGGTTCTTCGGTCTGTTCGTCGCCATCCCCATCGCCGTCTACCACCGCCTGAAGTCGCCGCCAGGAATGCCTATCAGCATGTGTCGCGAGCAGTGGGATAACATAGCGTGGGAAAAGGCGTACACCATGATCCTCAATCTGATTCTCCTCGTACTTCCTGTCATCATCATGTCCTTGGCGTACGGTCTCATCTCCTACACGCTGTGGGTCGGCATGAAGTTAGACGAGCAGTCAGAGCGAGGTAAGGAACAATGGTGGCCGGAAATGAGGTCATAGGGAAAAAAAAGTCACAGAAAAAAATGTCACAATTAAGTATAGGATTCAGAAATATAGCATTGAATAATATATTGAGTTGCTACAAAACAGTAAGAAACTGGACCTTCGTGTATGGTATGAGATTATATACTCTATCGTGTCTAGATCGATTCCAAGCGTGATAATAACCAGTTTAAGGTAAGCAGCATATCCTTGAAATCTGAATATGAAAACCAGTAACATAATCTTATTTCACAAATTATAATGTTAGACATTTATCATTGGGGACTAAGATTCATTGGTAGTCAGAGAGATATAAATACTAATATATCTATAGGAACACATCCAGTAAATTGTTGCTTAGAATATGGCAACGAATTATTGTGTAAATAACAACGACATCGGGCGTTCTTAAAAGATATAGATGTTGCAGCCATCTGTCGATCCTATGGCAGAATATAACACCATTCAGATAGATAGTAAAACCAGAAACCGTCACAAATCAGTTAAAACCTGGGACGTTGTGTGATAAGGCAAATGAAGACACTAGTATACACAATTGTTTGTCTGAAAACATATTTGGGTAACTGATTAAGATTGCAACGGTAACCCGTTATTAAATGCTGACGGTAACAACATAAATTGATCACGTGTTCACTGATTATGTTTGCAAATAGAGAGTGAGAGACAGACAGACAGACAGACAGACAGAGAGAGAGGGGGAGAAGGGAGATGGAGATGGAGAGAGAAAGAGGGCCGAGGGAGGGAGGGCCGAGGGAGGGAGGGCCGAGGGACGGAGGGCCGAGGGAGGGAGAGCCGAGGGAGGGAGGGAGAGAGAGGGACTCAGGGAGGTAGAGCGAGCGACTGAGAAATATACAGACAGCGAAGTTTTAGATTAGATGACCCAATTTCCGGTCAATTTCCTAATATTTGTGTATTTGTGCCTGAGAATCGATGGAAAATGCATTTACTTTGGGTGGATTGCATATACAAACAGTATCTCAAGTCAAGATTATTGGTTGTACACACAGCAGATGTAAATATCCACATTGATATTATTGAACTGCCATGGGAATGTTCCATATGGCTGTGCATCTAAAATAATTAGTCAGCTTAACCATCATGTACAACCACGACAACGCCATGCTGAATGCGTGTAGGAGATGTCACAGTATATATCCACTGGACGGTGTAAGTGAAAGTACACCTACCCGTTGAGTCTTGCGGAGCACCGGCTCTGGGTTGGAGCCGGTGTAATAGGAATAGAAGTCCGTAGGAATATAGGTCCGGCACAATGTAAAATTTTATAGGACCTACATACCTAGGAATCCTATTACAAACCAGACGTTTATAAAAGACATAGATTTATTTGGGTTTTTTCTTACATTAACTCTAGGACTTGTAGGTAATTACTAGTTTTATAAATTGGACTATTTGTTTCATTCCGTAAAGGTTTATTTTATTATTTAATCCAGTTTGTTATGATATAACCGGAATTGCTTTTCGGTAACACTTGCGTTCCTTTTACACCGGAATGCAAGTCCGGTTATATCATAACAAAATGGATTAAACAAATAGTCTGATCCATAAAACTAGTTATTACCTACAAGTATAAAAAATCTGGTTTGGACTAGGATTCCTATAGGTATGTAGGTCCTATAGCATTTTACATTGTGTTGGACCTATACTTATTCTTACGGACTTCTATTCCTATTACACCGGTACTGGGATTAAAAATCCCATATGTCACCCAGTACCTAGAAGTCTTGAACCCAACGCATTTAACCACTGCACCACGGTTATACGAAACCGAATCCAACATGCTTTATTCCTGCAGTAATCGCACTTTGGCAATGGTGGTTGCGGGTGTTTAATTGCGGTTACAAAGTTCAGGTCTTTTGTGGGTCGAGTTATAACAAATCAATTCCCAGTGCTGGCGATAATAAGATTGATTCAATAAAACTAGTATAAGGAGCGTATCAACTAGCAAGGCATTAAATACACACGGACAGTGCTATTTTACAAATGTCACAAGCCATCAACAATAAAAATGGAATGTCAATTCGAGTAACACTCATTTTCTTATAAAGTAAACATGTTATTATTCGGCCAATTCTATATATCAATGCACGAACAATAAAACATATCTACACAAAAAGCATTTTAAACAAATCTTATACCGTATGTCGAAGCAGTGTTATAACTTATACTTCTTGGTTTTATTGCGCTATTCTTGAACTATGATCCGGAAGAAATTGATTTGGTGGCGTAGAACCTATTGGACAGTAATACAACAGATAAAAATATGGATAATTCTTATCCTTGATCAAATGTATTTTGTTCGTTAAACAATGCTTTGTCATAAATAGTATATTATGAGCGAAATATAATTATTTTAAAAAGTAATATATACAAAAGTATGTTTTAACAATGGTGATTCATGTTGTTTTGATCAACGAAGAATGTTGAACACGACTATGTTCCATTTGATTCCAGACACGTTGGGGCGGTACCTAGCACAGCGCTAGAGAGTCTGCCTGGAGTTTGATGGGTCGAAGGGTCGATCCTCTTCAGTGGACAAGTTGGATTATTTCCAACCAGTGGTCCACGAAATGGTCCATCTAAGGCCATCGTTTGTGCTATCCTGTCTATGGGAAAGTGCACATACAAGATACCTTGCAGTTATTCGGGAAGAGTAGCCTACAAATTATGGCGGCAGCGGGTTTCCTCTATGACCTAGTGTCGACATAACCGTGCGTTTGACATCCAATAACCACTAATGAATAATCAATGTGTTCCAGAGGTGTCGTTAAATAAACAAACTTCATTATTTATCTGACAACGCGCTGGCCATCTGGCGACGCTCTCGGACGCACTGTTGATTGTCCTAGTAGAATATTACTCTCTCAAACCGATTGAAGGGTTCTTTACTGTCGTGGCTGATTTTTCAGCTATGTCCACCGGATATTGTTAACATGTTGGCTTGACGTCACGCGAGGTTATTCAAAAGAGTGATTGTGTTGTATAAACAACAAAATAGTAATACAACTGGGGCCTGTTCCACAAAGAATTTACGACTAGTTGTGGTCGTAAACGTAAATATGTGACAAAAAGTGTTTCCTAAAATATAATTAAACATACTTGTGTCCAAGAATTAATATCATCCTCGGGTAACACACCGCCACAAATGACCAAAAACCCATGACGTCTCAGCTACTAACAATAGTTGTATCACTAACAGTTAGCGATCGAAATTTCTCTACTTACGTTTACGTCCACAACTAGTCGTAAACTAGACTTACGAGGTTTTGTGAAACAGGCCCCTTTTTTCCCCGTCCCAATCAGTGATCCACAACTGGTATTTTAAAAGTTGTGGATTGAATTTTTTCATTCCAGTTTATAGTCCACGACTGGTATATCAAAGATGTGCTATCCTGCCAATGGGAAATGGCATATAAAAGACCCCTTGTAGCAGTGGGATTCTTTGCGCCACTGTCTCAAAATAACCATACATTTGAAATCTAATAGCCGATGTGCTCCAGCAGTCACTGGACAAATTTCATCTGTATGTTTAAAACATAAGTTAGCATAATTATTTCTGTAAACTGTAAACATTTTTAACGTGCTCTTTTAAAGCAAGCTGTCCGGGTCTGACTTAAAGCAGGTCCCATATCCCATATCCCAGTCTAACAGAAAGTTCATACACCCTGCATGCATCAGTCTGCAACAAACGGTAATTATCCAACATTAGCTGAGCACTGGGCTACTGTTCTCTTTTTCTGACCGTTTTTAATCACTGAACTTGATTGATTGTTTCTCTTTTAACTCAGCAAATCAAAGGTTAAAGCATTTAGCTGATAGCATTAACAGCTCAGATGTGAACCCTGTGCAGTATCACATTGCTCCATGCATTGCGAGATAAACATGTACGCGAGGCGGGCGCGCACACACATGAATGTGTTCAAACATATGTAATATTTTCTACACCTCAGACTTGAGAAGAGATCTTTTTATGACTGAGTCTCGAGTGCACTTCTCTACCTCAGCTCCACATGTACATATATCTGTACACCAGAGACTGGGATAGAATTTTTTTTTATGACTGAATAACTAACTGCTATATCCTTTACCTTGGTTCCACATGTGTACAGCTGTGCATTGTTTTCAAAGTCTGGCAGATGAACCATTTAGCATGGTTCGGCGAACCTGTGAACCCGTTCAGTGAAATGCCAATAAAATAATAAGGAATACAGATGTATATTTTTCATTGCTACAATATTTACGCACTGTGGTCATTATTACAGTTCGTTTGATATGAATACAAAATCGGGTCTTTGTGTTGCAATTGTTGTTTTCTAAAATGTGTGTTTGTACTGTTGGCTGTTCCACGTGAGGGATAGTGAGGTGTCAAGGATAGCATATTTGTGGAGTATATAGATGTTTATAATACCTGTACGTGTATTATCTGCATTTTCGCTCAATTCGTCGGTGCTGAACAAAACATGGAACTGGAGACTACACCAACGAAATGGCTTCAGTCTCTGCAGAAACGGAAGGTTGAGATAGAAAGGGTAAGTTGATTTGAAATTAACTGATTTTAGATTTTGGTGTTTTAATGCTGTACGGTCATGCACTGTTAACGGTTTTAGTGTTGTAACCCCAGTTGACGGTAAGCTTGCTTACCTTCAATATTAACCAATTTAATAATTTATATGTGTAGCCGATCAGGTACATATTCAGGGGTAGTGTTTAGCCTTTAGAGGGTCCCACAGTTGACAATAAGCTTGCTTACCTTCAATATTAATCCATAATAATTTACATATTTATAAGTCTACCTGATCAGATGCAGAATCAGGAGTAGGGTTTTTAGCCTCTATGGAGGGTGGAGGGGGCGGGGATGGCGGGGTGTCCCTCAGTTGAGTGAAAGCAACTTGTGTTTTAGGTATCTAATGTTTTTATAGGTAATATCATTTTTGGTTGCATAACCTTTTTTTTAATGTGTAGTGTGACTCCCATTGTTGGGGAGGGGGAGGGGTTGGGGGGTGTCCCTCAATTGAGTGAAAACTACCGGGTACTGTGTTTTAGGTATCTAATGTTTTTATAGATAATATAATTTTTGGTTGCATAACCTTGTTCTAATGCGTAATGCGACCCCCATTATTAAATTCCTGGGTTCACCATCTACTAGTTTATATTTAATTAAAGTTCACAGATTTATTGCCATTCATAACTTTTACACGCAAATATTAATTATATAGCCTTTACTGTCACTGTGTATAAGTGTATCTGCTAGTCTTTGACTAGTTTGAGTTTCTGTGTATGAATTTGATGTGTCTAGCAAAGTTTTGCATGTTATAGTCCCGGGCTATTCCACAGTGGATAGCATCGCTTTCTTATAAAGTTCCAGTATAACTAGGATTCTGGGTATGTTGAGCTGTATATCGATCGCTCATTTGTATTTTAAAATGGTTTGAGTTTAAAACGGATGTCACCAGATGCCATTATGTTCCAAGCAGATGTCATGTTTGTGATCAAATATTCACTTAATCTTGTGTTATTATCAATTTAAATATTTCACTTCATTGGCACTTGAAATATATCTCTAATCAACAAACTGGATATATCAGTGACTGCCATTTGTTTTGTAAAATTGTTGGAGCAACATAAAACTCCCAAAAACATCCAGTGAAATAGCTGAAAATATCAGTGTAGTAAACTTTTTTATGAATCATCCATTAGTGACAATAAGGTTCAATGGGTCTTTTGATTAAAAGTGGGAGCGGGACATAGCTCAGAGATAGAATGTTCGCCTGTGGCGGGATGGGTTGAGAGATCGATCCTCCACAGAGCAAAACATTTTTATGGGTTATTTTCCGTTCCAGCCAGTGAAACACGTCTGGTTTATCAAATTCTGTGTTGTGTGCTATTCTGCCTATGGGATAGTGCATATAAAAGACCCCTTGCTGTTATTCGGTAAGAGTAGCCCATGAAGCAGCGACAGCAAGTTTCCTCTGAGACCATGTGTCAATATAACCATGTGTCTGACGTCCAATAACCGTTGATTTATAATTGATGTGTTTCTAGTGGCGTGGCTAAATAAAACAAACTTTACTTTACTAAGCACTTCTAGCCTGCATCACTGATCACTGGTATAATTACGTTCAGATGACTACACATTGGTGAGTATTGGCCATTGCATGTTGTTCAGCTAAACATTTGTACATTGTTGCACTTAAGCACATGCGTTTTATGGTATGGGACATGCATATATGTATGTCAATGTGTTTCACAATCCAAGCATTGTATGGAAGGGAGAGGTGGTAAAAACCAAGTTCAGATTTCTTTTGAAAAACATCAGTAGACAGTTGATCAATGTTTTATGTCAGGATTAAAAGGGGGGATGGAGTGGGTCAAATATAATCCTAATTTTGTTCGGATTATGAAACAGACATTTATGCATGATCCCTTAAACCCAAATAATTGCTGAAGTACCGTACTACATGTATTTATGTATACTATATACAGTTTGTTTTTGCTATCTTTTGTATCACTAAAAATTATGAGAATGTTGCGTATTTATGGTTGTAGTACTCACAAACTATTGATATCTCACTTTTATATTTGTAAATTTTGCACAATATTTGGGTTAATTGCTTGTGTTCACTTCACTGTCTATTGTCATGAATTCTCTAGGAATGTAATGTGAGAATATCAATTATCATGAAGAGTAGACGTTTATGTGTTCCATTTTCTAATGTGCAACTATTGGTATTTTCTGTGTTTCTTCACTGATATGTATATATACTTACAGTTTTGGGGGCTATAATATTAGTGGAATTTCAATGTTGTATCCTAGACCATTAATATTAATGCAATTAAATTTGTCTTATGTGAACAAAAAGAAGAATTAATATGCTTATTAACATAATGCATGTTTATTTCAGTGTTGATATAATTCAAATTAAATTTATATATTTTGTACAGAATACTTGATTGGTTGCAAAAAGAAACTGGCATTGCAAAACTAAAATCATGTGGGTGGGTGTCTCTTTTAATTGTATATTTTGTAATTTGCAATGGACCTGTTGCAATGATGTGGTTATTGATTTTATTGCAACCATTAATGTTTTAGTAAAAGACAAATTGTGCATGTAGACGGTGTACTCTGTACATTTTATATAACTGCAATATGTATATATATATATATGTACAGCAAAATTGTAATATGTATTATTTTTGTTGAAATTTTTTTTATGTCGATACAATCAGGACCCTCTATCCTGGCATTGAGATACAATTGTTATGAATATAATAAAAAAATGTTAAAAAATTACATGTTTTTCAGTCATTTTGTATAATTCCGTTTATATCCGCTAGATCTCGGAGTATTAAATTGAATAATTAAAGGGTAGGATTTCTTTAAAAAGCTTGTAGAATAATTCTTCAGTTTTAATCTTAATCTTGCAGATTGAGCATAGGCCTACTTATTGGATCTGGACACGAGATAGTTACATAGTACCTACATGTCCAAGCGTTAATGTAAGAAAATGAGCTTCTAGTCTAAAAATAAATCAAATGATAACTACACAACAATCCACGTCAATGGATGGGATTGGGGGTGACAAAAATTATAGCAAAAAACAAAAGAGTAGGATTTGTTTATGATGCTGCACCAATAGTGTGTCCTATGTGATTTGTAGGCCTATTATGTTTTTCGTAGATAAGTTTAAAATAAAAAAAGGACTTTTTTGTCCAAATTATATAACTTTATGTTAACAAATAAAAATATTTGTAATGCAAATACATACATACAAAAAAATATTCATAAACAGCCGCTATTTTCAATAGCCGACGATCGATTGTTCTGAAAAAAAAATTGTATGTATTTTCATTAAAGTTATATAATTTGCACACAAAAATAGTCCTTTTTTTATTTCAAAAATGTTTACCTTTTTTCTCTACGTTAAACGAAACTAAAGTTATGTACAAAAAACATACTACAAATAACGCGGAAGTTTCAATAAAAGGTTTAGTTGCGAAGAGGTGAGGATTAGATTAGATACGTTTTTCGTCGTGCGCATTTCCCCCCCCCGACCATGCATTATACGTATTGTAATCAAAATTGGAGCCGTCTGCTGTGTAAGAGTCCATAAATTACAGACGGATGAAGCAAAAAAATGGGTGCCTCACGGGATGGACAAAAAACATTTTACCCACCATGTGTAATGAGGGTTAAAAAAACAGATGGGGAGGGGCAAAGGCATGAAGAGAAATGAGGATTAGGGGTGGCAAAACGTGCAAAATTGAATATAATTATGTTCAAGAATCGCAAAATTAATATGCATGCGTTTTGTGAAATATGGTAAAGCCACCACACCACATCCAAATTCACAAATTAGGGCAAGCTATAATAATATAAGTGCACAATTTAATATTTGTGAAAATCGCGTTCAGGACTACATGTATGTTTGGAAGGGAGCGGGATGTAGCTCAGAGGTAAGATGTCCGCTTGTGGCGGGATGGGTCGAGAGATCGATCCTCCACAGCGA
>JAULBR010097474.1:0-11541 GCA_032355825.1 Melanodrymia aurantiaca
CCTTTTTTCTCTACGTTAAACGAAACTAAAGTTATCTACTAAAAAACATACTACAAATGTCGTGATGAGGACTATAAGTAGAATTCATTTAAAACCATTTATACACGTTTGTTGACTTCCCGGGCCATAACCGTTTAGTATCATACTAAATGTATGTAATTATCTAGATGAACAAGGACAATTACATACATTTTCACCAAGAGAAACGTCAAAATGTCATTATACTAGGACAAATTGCTTGTTACATAC
Organism: Melanodrymia aurantiaca; assembly: GCA_032355825.1. NCBI lineage: Eukaryota > Metazoa > Mollusca > Gastropoda > Neomphalida > Peltospiridae > Melanodrymia > Melanodrymia aurantiaca. The sequence continues at coordinate 250 of JAULBR010097474.1, forward strand.
TGTACGAATACCTCGCTAACACACGGATTTGAAGAGTTGTATTTGCCAAAATATGTTACAAATAGTATAAGAAGCGCACGTACGGTGGCACTCGTCTTAAAAGTCAGGACTACCCATTTAATAGACAAAAAACAGATAATGGACAATAAAACTTATAGAGACATAATTGTAAAGCAGCTGGATACTATAATACAGTATTATTGATATACACATAGTAGCTGAATTAATGGTTGAGATAATTATATTTATGGTCTGTTAAACTTACTGGTGATTTCCAAACATAAATTTTGAATTTTTCCTCAGAGATCTTATGTCTTTATATATCCCTTTTTCGAGTAATCACTCAAAGAGGCCCGTAGCCAATGGGGGTCATCGACCCCCTCCCACCACCACCACCACCACCACCACCACCACTACCACCCCTTTACAGGTGACTTTTTTGTTTCAATATTAAATATTTCAATATTCAAGCAACTCAGGGGCATCGTGCCCTTGTGTAGCCTAAACGACACCCCTCCCCACCCCCTCCACACGTCAAAATCCTGATTACGGGTCTGTTTGACAAATGAATGAGCGAGATATCACGAACCTCTAAAATTGAGTCCGTCCACATTTGTGAAGCCTCGGATAAAATTTTCTTCACGGTTTCTGGGTCGATATCCACCCGAATTTTATCTCCCCGCTTCAGCTGACTGTTCGACTGGTTCTTGACGTCTAAACATATAATATCGTAACATTATCAGGGCTTCTTGATTTTGTTTTTAATTCACTGGCCATCGGGCCAGTGGATTTGAAAATTCACTGGCCATAATTAAAAATTCACTTGCCCAATTTGATCAATTAATAAAATGAAATCTAATAAAAGAAAGTCAATAACAGTCTAAAACTTAGTAAAAGTAATAAAAAGTTTTATCTTTACCATATTTGCAGTTTAACTTGCACTTGAATAAAATTACATCGGTAGGTAGATTAGTGCCACAGATAGGAAACAGATAACTGGTAGCCCAGTATTTGTTAGTGAAACGTTGCATATATGCTTTTTTTAAAGCAAATCAAAAGAGGTCACTTGGCTTTTTTTTCTTCACTTTTTTAAATTCACTGGCCATCGGGCACGGCCAAAGCCATTATTTGGTGGCCCGAGTGTAAAAATTACTGGCCTCGGGCATCGGGCCACCGTAATCTAGAAGGCCTGCGAATGTTCATTGAATTGAACAACACAATTGTGGACATTAACAGTTCATTTCTATTAGCTATAGCGCTTCCTCTATTGTTGCACTGTGATTAAGAATTTTTAGAGAAATTTTAACATACTGACACGGTCTTGTATAATAATAGATGTGTTATTTTTTTGAGTTAATTGTCATATCGCAACCTTCAGGACTATAAACCATCCCTTGTGGTTACAGAACATTGATCACAAAGCAGTATTCCAAGGCAATAAGGCCAGAAGATGTCCCCACGACCTCACCTCATCCGTTTAATATTGATCATGTTGCCATGTGACTAATATGAAACGTAATCGCTCCTTGTCACTTTGAAACATTAATTACGATGTGATTATTAAAGTCAAGTAATATTACTTTCTTCGAGTGAAACATTGTTTTCAATATTAAAAAACTAGCCGAATTTTTATTTAAATTGGTATGTGTTCCCTAAATTGTTTTGAGTAATATATTGCCGATATATTTCGTTTGCAAGGTGCATTGTACTGTCTTAATATGCCTGTTGTACTGCAAAATTTGCTATCATTATTCAGTTTTAAATTTCATCATCATTGTGGATGGGGGATGGTGGGGATACGGAAGGGAGGGTTGGAAGAATATATTTTAATCAATGTTAAATATTTTTCTCCTCAACCATAATAATTTAAATCTTGCTGATTGTTTAAAGTTATTGTCCACTTATCAGCCTCAGATTGGGTTTTAATCTGTTTCATTTTCATATTTTGGCTGTGTGTTTAGTGCTTAGGTCAAGTTAATATTTGATTGAAAATTTATGAATATTTAAAGAGGTTGCTTGTTACCACTCTCTGACATCATTCTATTGTAATCAGTCTTGTAACATTGCATCAGTTACGTTAAGGATATGATGAATCTGTACATTGCATCAGTTACGTTAAGGATATGATGAATCTGTAGTGTGAAATACAACGATGATGAATGGCACCATTCCTTAGTTTCTATTTCTATATTTGTACTAGTATTCCTTGAGCAAAATATTGAAGATATTTTCCAAGTTCTATTTTATAATGAGGAGCCATCCTTGTGATGTCGTCTGAGAATGTATAAATTGGTTAGAAGAATTGACTAATTGTGAAGTAATCTTCTTATATTGTATTTTATGTATATCGTTGTCTGTTAAACTGATTGTAATAGTTTCTCTGTCACCAGGATATATTATTTATATCATTGCATGTTACGCTGATTGTAATTATTACAATAATTAACTTATGTTTATATTAATTATCAAATGAAATTGACTTCTCATTTACTCCTGTTGAAATTATGGGATTCACACTGACTCTCAAAACTGTCTCTCTGTGGCAAACCCGGGTAATATATATTGTCTATAACTTTGTTTATTACACTGATTGTAATATTTACTCTACTACTGTGATTTTATGAGTTTCTCATTGTAAATGTTGAAGCAATTGGGTGCAATTGAAATGTTTTTTTTACATATAAACGTGATCTCGTATATAATTGAATGTAAGATACAACCCAGAATCCAATCATATCCCATAACAATAATTCATCACTAATGCTTTGCTAATCTTTGTCCTCGTCAACAATCGAAGTTATAAAATACAGTCTAACTTGCTCAATGTCAAGTTTTCGTATTATTATTCTCATAAGAATGCAATGATTTCTAGAACAAGAAACAATTGAATCATTTCAATACATGCTAAATATATGTACACATGTATGATGTATATGTACTTTAAATTTGGAATCGGTCAATAATTATATTACATGTTCAAAGAAATTTGTTTATTGCCACCATGACTACTGATAAGAAATTATGACAGCACAAACTTAAAATGGAGTATCTAATGATTAGTATTACCTTGAGCTATTTGGACTGTTCTTACAAAGTTCTTCATGTTTCATTTAGGCCTACATGGTTTCTGAATGTTATATTGCAATGCATGTAGTGCCATTTACTATGCTTGTCATATTTATGCTTGGGAATCGTAGTTCAATAAAAAAATTATCAGTTGCTTAAAGGTAAAAACAATTTTTTAGATTATTTGATTCTCTAATCACTAACCTTTTTATGAATGTTAAATTTCAGGTTTTTGATTGGTCTGTGTAAAACTGATATTTGTGGTATTGTCTTTTTGTGTTGTGGATTATTTTCTTTTTACATATTTTAGCTCTGGTGCAAGTTTTGTGCGCTTTAAAGTCCAATATATAGTTTAAATGTATTCGTTTATTTTTGAAGATGCAGGTTTTTATCATTATTACTTTGTAAAATGCTTTTATCTAGCTTATATCCACCATAAACCTTATATAATAGATGTGATTTTTATAACTAGAATAAAATAAGCAATATATCTGCAAAAATTCCATACTGCATTTGGAAAATGTCAAAGTAAGCCTATTCATAAAAATGCCAAAATTCCAGATGGGTTTATGGATTAAATACATATTTGTTTTTTCAAAGATATTTATTCTACCGTTACCTGTTTGATAATTCTTGAATGATTCATTGAACTGGTCCTTCAACAGGCACATATTTGGGATTATCTGCAGGATGGTTCATTTTATGGGAAAATTCAGCACAAAAAATAAACCAATTCTTTTAGAAGGGTTGACTTAATTTGATGCTTTATTAAAAAAAATCCCATCGAATGACTCGTGAACTCCCTTCTCTAAACACAGGCCTGTTTAAGGTCCTCTTTAATTCTATATTGCAACTACAAGTATGGTTGTTCAGCATCAACTGCCTGTGACAGCTAGCTATGTCCATTATCAGAGCAAGACGTAGCGCAGTGCAAGAGTGTCTGCCTGAAGTTCGATGGGTCAATAGATCCTTCGTCCTGGGTGGATTAGTTGGGTTATTTCCTGTTGCAACCAATGATCAACGACTGTTCAATGGTGTGTGCTATCCTGTCTGTGGGAAAGTGCACATAAAAAAATCCATTGTTGTTCAAGCATGTTTGTGTTAGTGTGAGAGTTGAAAACTGCTACTCCTATTTGATGAGTTGCAGGTCACATTGTTGTTTTAAGTCGCTAACAATTACAGGGCCTATTCACATCAAATGTTTTAACACATACAGCATACCAAGTATCGAACTTTTTCGATGAAATTTAGCGCCCGCATAAATAGATCTACAATTTTTGAGTCAATATCCTCTATTATAGGTAATATATTTGTTTGCTATAAAAATATTGTTTTGTTGTGTTATTTTTAAATTTTAACCAAGTTCTCTTGCCTTGTTTAAAACTTTGTTTCTGTTTGTTGTTTTAGACTGCATTAGTTGGAAATGATGTTGGGACTTCCGTCTAATCTTGAATGTGTCTTCTCCGTGGCCCATCACATTGAAGCGACCTTCACCTGCAAGTGATTCCTGCTCTAGCAATGGATGTGTCTCGTATCATCGACCAACATTACGTCTCATCCGCGACCAATCTCAAATGCTTCAAATATATCTTACATTTATTAAGAATTTTGAAAACAAATATGTCCATTTGCTTGCATATATTCATTATTACACATATGCATTTTTTAACACTTACAGGTTACAAGAAGTTACATTGTTTTGTTGATAAATTGTGCAGCAACCGATACAGAAGGTGTCTATTTATTGCTGAATATGCACAATGTCTTCCTATGTCATACATAATATTATGTTAATAGCTGACCTATGGAGAGAACTCCATAATCGTTAGATTTATTAATTACATACCTGCAGGTAAAATAACCTCGTTTTCAGGTAGTAGCCCTTTTATTTTTTATGTATATTGCTTATATTGTACATATCATGTAGCCTTTTAAATACTTTTATTAACATTTTAATAAACTAATATGTTGAGAACAAATCGTAATACTTTATTGAAGTAATTTGGATACCACCAGACTTATGCTTACATAATTTATATTTCACAAGTTCGAAGACTCACTGTCTCGTATTTACTGTCTCCTGTTGACTCCCTTTTAAAATAATGGGAGTCAACGTGGTTTCTCAAAAATTTAATTTAATGGCAAACCATGATAAATAGCGTTATTTCCCTTGATATTTATGTACACTTGCTTTGCTTTCCACAAAATCATAACTGAAAAATAATTGTACCTCTACAAAATAAGTACAAAAATAGTTCCTAAATTGGTGCATTCAACCTTTGTATAGTTTCTCCAGACTTTAAAACATCTGAGCAGAGTTTGACAAGATTAAAGTTTGAGGACAAAGCTTTTCAAAGAAACATTCTTACTATTAAACTATGTGATTTTAACCTTTTTGAATAATTCCTAAACTTATTATTTAAAAAAAATTCTACATATATACAGTGTGTATATATAACATTTATATATACATGTATTTGTTTATCATTTCTATTTCTGTACGCACTTTTTTACTACTAGGTTTGACCTGTATCGATGGAATTAAAGTCTTCCTACTTGGTCATTAAGCTTCAATCATTTTTGCTGTGCACAGGTTGTGAATATTAAATGCAATCCTTGTCAAATATTAATTACATTAAACAATTTTAGAGTTACATGTTAAAGAGAATTGTTAACCTATATTAACAATACGCAAATTTGAACTTGCTTCTTGATTAAACTAATTTACTAAAGTAATGAAAATGTTTATAAATTGGGTAACTGGTCGTGTACATATGTAAGATTCCCATTCATTTCCTGCCTCTGATTCATGTCTTGTATTTATATAATTATGTCATTACTGAATTTCGTAGCGATGTTTAACGCGATCTATAGTTGTTTTGAAATCATGCTCAGTGGATGCCAAAATGTGTCCATTCTGGCAGGACTGATATTTGTTTATTTCACCCGGTTTTGGGATATATTGAAGTACCGCAAAATTACAGCTTACAAAAAATAAAAAATCTGAAAAAAAAACCATTTAAATTTAAAATTCCAGAAAACTGACACAAATCATTGAGAAGACATAGACCGGAATCAGGACATGAATAAGAGTGTTATTCGTATATATGCTGTTTCTGCATACCCACAATTTAAAAAAAAAAAAATGAAATGAAGTTCACATAACAGATCTTTCCTCAAAAATAGGCAACAATGGAGATGGTTTACAATGGACAGTTCTATAATGTGATTACCCGGTACTGTATTAGTGGTGTGTCCATAAATTGCTGATTAGATGAAATCTGACGATAATACCAATAAGATACAAAAGTCTGTTTTCAATTACATAGGGTAAACAAGTCTTGTTTGAATATTGATATATGGCATGATGTACAGACTCACGATTCATCAAATTAATGTGTTGGCTTTTATCGTTTTATCGATTTAAATATCTGCCAAACGAATCATTTTTGTTCAATAAGTACGTAAGCATAATTGTGATACATGTCTGTGACCTTGCAGCCTTTCAGATATGGTTTTTTCAGTTGCAAACTTGTTTTTTTCTTTTTGTCTAGTCTTAAGTCTAACTACAGCAGCAAATTCTGTGATGTTTGTGTACGTGTTGTACATGTTTATACCAGCCATTTTGTTTTGTCTGCCTTTCTAATAAAATATATATGTACTTGCTTCATTTTGTATTTATCACCATTAAGAATTTAATTTGTTGACGATTCATTTGTTATGAAAACTTTTAATTATTTTTTTAACTATTTCTTGGTGGTGGTTATATATAACGAACTTTATAGGTTAGCAGACTAAAAATCCTAATTGTACTGCAGATGGCTTTTTCAAGTGTACTTGATGAAAAATATCAATGTGATGAAACCTGCATAAAAGACGTCACTAAACAAAATTTATTGTTAAGTATGGATTTTTAAAATCTTGGTAGTTTTGATGAAAAAGGTGCATTATACAGCACCATCTGGTGGCTATATCAGCATCATTTTTTTTGGTCATGTAATTAAATATAAATTATTACCTGGTATATATGTTTAAAAGTATGTTTTATTGTGAGAAATTGATATAAATACCTAAAACAAATACTTGTCAATATGTGTTCCAATGTCTGAGAAACAACTTGTCTCATTTACAAACAGACTTAGACTCGAGTTTTGACATTAAAAATAAGTGTATACAGGTAATTAACATTTGATATGGATGATTGGTGAACAATACGGAGTTGACAATTTCTATTACTGATTTGATTTGTTTGGCCTAATGTAAAACTAAACATGTATATCCTTAGTTGAGTAGAATAGTAGTGACTGTTGACGTTGACCAGGAATATTTATAAAAATGAAAGATGTCCCTATACAATTTTTTCCTAATGAATATTTTTGATGTAATACAATATTTAATTATTATATTCTTTTTAAGTTGGGGAAAAAATGTTTAATAATAATTATTGTAAAAGTATTTATTAATTTTGAAAAAAGTGTTTTTGATGTTGAATGGAAGTTGTTTGCCTAATTTATTAGATTTATTTAGCCTTACTTAAAATTTATAAAATATTTTTATTGGTGTATTTTCTGTTTATCACAAAGAATGTACACTTAAATAGTTAATGTTTGATTCAGAGAGAAGTGCAATATGTTGTTTGTTTTATTCATAGTATAGTAATAGAAAAGATTTCATTAAGATGTATAGAAAAATGAATTTATGAAAACTGCTGAAGTAATAGGCAAAGTAATTAACATATTTCCTTAATGTATGACAAAAATGAAATTCAAGGAATGTTCTGATGCTGATATGGTACTTAACGGCTTTGAAATAAGTCCATATCAGGAAGCATTGTTGTAGAATATGAACGGTACATATCTGCTATTCAAGTAAAGTAGCCATTAAAATGTTTGCACATGATTCCTCTTCAACAGAAAGATAGGTGAACAAACACCAGTATTGTTATGGGGAATTTGGTAGCATACCTCAGAAATCCTTTAACATTGTACATAATTTGGAATCATTCACATACCGGTATGCAGATTTTTTAAGTTATAATTGAGATTCTAATTGCCCAAAAAAAGGTGCAATGCTTATACAGTGCTAAATTTCATTCTCACCAACTGTTTTGTTAGTGTAGAGAAAATGATATTACACATTATATTCAAATGATGTCACACATTTGGAAAAAGGATGAATGATTGTAAGTGGTGCATTTTGTTTTTGACTAACATGAAATAACTTTGTAAAAAAAAGGTTTGCCTTGATTTGAGATGGTGATCCGTGCTGCTGCATAATTATAGAAGGTAGATGATAAACCAGTTATTGTGTACATAGTTCAAATATCTATTGCATATATTGTAAAAACCTACAATAGACTTGTAGAACAATGGTTCAGGGTTTACATGTGCCTTGCACTTTTAGGGCATTGCATGTTAAAATCAGTTGTAATCCTTTTACCAATTAAGTTTAATTTTAGATCGTCGAAGTAGATTGTATTTGGTGAGAGCATTAATATATTCATGTAGATATTATTGTTAACTTGCTTACTCTTAAGCCGATTCCACGTAAGTGCTTTATTCTGCAATGAAAACATTTCTACATTAGCATAGCCATAGCGTAAAAAGCCCCGAATGCCAAGAGCATTCTGAAGTATTTTACATATTTTGTTTGGAATGTGCCGACCGGATTGATATATATATATATATACATTATTACACTATATAATTAAATATATAAATTTGTATGCAGATGATAGACTAAAAGCGAGTGCTATCTGCCCGCATTTAATGCTAAGATGGAAACATTTTACCTAAGTGTTAAACACCATGTCTTTGCTGGTCGTTTCATGTGGTGTAACATGATGGAATGAAACGTTTAGGTGGAATCGGGCCTTTAGAGCCACAAAGGCCAGCTTTCAGGCCTACACATATACCTCTGATTTCAGAGGATTAAGCTCTGAGTAGTAAAACCTGAGACAACTTATGAAAGGCCAGTTTGATTGACTCCTGTGAGTTAAACATGTTTTGTTTTGCCAGTTCAACCTCAGTTGTTACTGTTAGTGAGCTCCATGCACTCCAATTGATGTCCATTAATGTTATACATTGTATAACAAATTATCTTCACAAATTTACTTTTCACATATTGTTGTTTGTATTGGACCTCCAGATATACTACAGATTAACATTGTGATTGGGACCAAAGGTCTTTTGCATTTAGAGCCTGATTTTGGTTTCATTAGCACCATCAGGTTTAATACATTGTATTCAAGGTTGTTTTTTTTTATTGAAAATACCTTCCAAAAATTCTTATTTGGCGGTTAAATTAATATTTTGTTAAATGGCATTATTTTTCGGATTTTGCTAGTCCAGTCTCCCCTTTGCTAAATTATTTTTATATGCTTACATACATTTGTCTTGTTTTGTTCAGATTTATTTATAATTCAGTAGCCAAAACCAAAAATGACTGATATAATTTCATTAAAAAGAATGTTTAAAGTAAAATAATAATTTTAAGTCAATGAGGCGAATTGAATTGTTTAACATCAATAACAGGCTAATTGAGTCTTTGTTCTGAATTTCATCTTTTTAAGCAAATATTTTTCTAGAACCATACACACTATTTATGAATATAACAAATCTAAAGGTCATAAATTCATATTCCAGATGAAATGCCAAAAGAATGCAACACCCGCTTGTAATATTACTTGTTTATATGATAAAAGATACAATAGAATTCTATTATTGTACCGGCATTTGTTATTTATATGACGATAGAAGCTTATTATAGTTTTTGTTATTTACCGGTACATGATGGTACTATCACATGACAATAGAAGCCCATGATGGTACTTATTAGGTGACAATAGAAGCCCATGATGGTACTTATTACGTGACAATAGAAGCCCATGATAGTACTTATTACGTGACCATAGCCCATGATAGTACGTATTACGTGACAATAGAAGCCCATGATAGTACTTATTACGTGATAATAGAAGCCCATGATGGTACTTATTACGTGACAATAGAAGCCCATGATAGTACTTATTACGTGACCATAGAAGCCCATGATAGTACTTATTACGTGATAATAGAAGCCCATGATAGTACTTAGTACATGACAATGGAAAACTATTATAGTATTTTCTATTTGCATGACAAATACAACGGAAGTCTATAGTATTTACTATTTACATTACAAAATAGTTTAGAGTGCCATTTTAAATATCCTTATCAAAGACATAGGACATATTTCTAGTCGTCATGATAGACCTAATTAAGTGCATATGACCGACTGGCACGATCTAATTCAAATATATTTGTGTACTATTTAAATGTATTGCTTGCCATATATAATTATGTAGATAGAGCATATGACAATTTCATTTGATTTTATCTGATATTGCACGTCTCATGATGTGCAGCAATAAGTGTAGTGAAGATATAATAATGATATAACAATGAATAGCGGCATTCAACTTAGAAATGTTTGTGCAGATGGATTACCTGGAGAGCTCGGTCAATAAAATTGTAGCTCACTTTCGATTTGTTTTTTTATTTTAACAACTAGGTTGTTCACGGTTGTCCTATATTGCCTATTAAAATAGGCCTATAGGATCTGTAGAATCTTGGTGGATACAAAGTACTGTTAGAAAACATGTGTCACTTTGTTAAATTGTACTTATGAGTTACTCAGTTTTATCAGTGTATGAAAGTAAAAAAATGATATTAAAGTTTGATTATTAATACATTTTATTCCTATTAAAATATTCAGTTCCCCCGATTCAGCTTTCGTTCCTTTAAAAACATTTCATATTTTGCTGCAAAATTTACACAGGTACGATATAACATGCCATCAGAAAGGGGTTCACAAAGTTCTTTTGTTGAAATTGAATTATAATTACTGCCGTTGTCTAGATAAAGCGGGGACTGTATACACTTCAGTCCTGTTCTACTTTATATACCCTAGTTAACAATTTAACACTAACAAGTGTTTTACGATTGTTCATAACTGCCATATTTTATATAAAATAAGTTGCTCTAGTGCCACCCTGACTGGCCTCCGTAACGCTGAGGTTAACTCTTCAGGCTTAACATTGGTACGTACTGGGTTCAAATCCTATTCGTGGCGTGTGGGATTTTTAATCTCAGTACCAGCTCCAACCCAGATAGTCTGGACGTTGAACGTGAAAAAATGGTCATACCCGGAAAAAAATGGTACAGAAATTATTTTGGTATCATTAGA
>JAULBR010097485.1:0-11541 GCA_032355825.1 Melanodrymia aurantiaca
ACCATAATATTCTACCAAATCATCAATTTTAGTGCATTATGACCTGTATTAAGCAGCCACCTGGCTTAAGAGGCCACATTGTGTTACTGCTTAAGACAGGTTTGACTGTATACCCGTATGAAGCCCGGTGCGTTAAAGACCATCGCTCACCATTTCTCGTGATGAAAGCAAGGGAGCCACCCACAAAAAATTTAATTTGCGTATAATCATGCGAAAACACTGTCCTTGTTCATCTACAGTATATAATTGCATATATGTATTTTATGACTACAAACAACAACAGAAATGTCAAAATGTCATTATATTACGTAAAATATTATTGTTCGGTTTACAATATACGCATGCATCGCCAACAATAGCCTTTTGAATAGTCAAACCTGTCTTAAGCAGCCACCTAAAGGAGTAACAAAAAGGGGCCTCTTAAGCCAGGTGACTGCTTAATACAGGTCACAATGCACTAATATTGTTAATTTTGTTATGGTAGCTTAATGCATGTATAGTGTTGTCAAACAAATAATCGTACTAAATAATTGTAGGCGAGTATCCCAGGACCTTAATAAGCTACTACAAACGCATTGAATATTCATATTGATAGTGTAGATAATAAATATGTAAGTAATTGTTAACTTTAATAAATAAAAATACTCTAGTAGCCACAAATACGTTACAAATAGCATTAGATGCCTTTAAACATAATTATACTAACTACTTGATACTACAGCACAAACAAAACTAATATACATGTATATACAGTGTGTACATATAACATGTTTTTCCGAATTTGTTTTCACGTTTATAACGTATTAGGTAATATTACTACTATATCTCACCCCACCCCAACCCCCCCCCCCCCCCCCACCCAATTTCGGTTGGTACGTGACCCTTGCAGTCCAAACTGATCTATAAGGCTGAATAATTAATTAATTATAGAGTATTGTATTTCTCCTATCTATCTACCGAGGCAAGGAGCATTCATTGCATCTGGCAAAACACATGTAATGTGCGAAGCAAAGTTCGTCAATTAAAACAATGATTAATATAATACATGTAGACCGTTAATAAAGAATGACCAAACTTCCAGGTCCTCTTAGGCCTAAATCCGTCTATAGATGCGTACGGTATCTTTTTGTAGCAACAACCTTTTTTTTATCACCAAATGATGCTCCCAAAGAAAAGGTAAAAAAGTATCACTGGTACAAAGAAAGTTGCTAATTATTTCTCCGGCTTGGCAAAAAGTGCAACTGGGCTAGTGTTTATTTTAAGCGGAATTCGCGGAATCCGTATCACTTATTGAAACATCTATACAAAGTACATAGGATAAGGGCTGACGTTTTCTCAACGAAGAGATACACCGGAACATCATTCTATTATAGTGAGGTGGATTTAGCACAGTGGTACAGAGCATCTGCCTGACATGTCATGGGTTACAGGATCGATCTCCGTCAACGGATATATTGAGATGTTTCTGAAATATGCTCATGGTGTCCTGCTCATGAAAAGATGGTAAAGTTTGTTTGTTTAATTACACCATTGGAACACATTGATTATTAATCAGCGGTTATTGGTTATATCGACACATGGTCACAGAGCAAACCTGCTGCCTCCACATAGGCTACACTTACGGTTACCCAATAACAGAAAGGGATCTTTTGTGTGCACTGTTCCGTTTCACCTATGATTGAATATTTACATCTTCAACAATACGATGTAGGGATATTTCACACACGTCCCGCTCCTTCTCCCACCCCCCACCCACCCACCTCTTTCCCCAACCCGTCTCTATTTCGCAGCTGTCAAAAACAAAATTGGAATCCCCTCCCCCCGATATATTAAGTTATATAAATTAACATCAAGCCGTATGCATCATGAAGTGTTTACTCGTCTCACATACACGTACCCTGGTGCGGACGTTAAACTTCAAAACTACAGTGAGCATCGTGTTCACCGTCAAGAACCCCCATTCACAGGTCACTGACCTCGTTATATACTTAATGTAAACATCTCCCTACCTGACGTCCTTAACTATTTATGACAGCAACAACATCCTAATATTAGTATTTACCCTCGAACTATTAATATGTTTTATCAATGACGTGCAGTGGTGTCACTTTCTAGTAACCCATTTCTACGCAATCACCGTATTAAAACATACCCTCCAGCACATTTTACAACTTATCAGACACATAGCGTAATCCTCAACATTAATAAGCATCCTCGCTGCGGCTGCAATGCACTTGAATAGCCCGCATCCATTATCAGGTTAACGGGTCAAAATCGGTGCAAGCAATAAAAAGCGAGAAGAAACCCAGAAGCCTGGACGTACATAAATAGTTAAAATACAATATGTGAAAATCTCGACACCATTACAAGCACGCGGTGACGTGCCTGACTCGTAATAAACTATAATAGTGGTGTTTGTGTATTTTATTACTATCAAGTTTAAAGGGACGGGCGAACCTGTAGTAAACACGACATGTGTTAATAACTTAGTTCGGGATCGATCAAAGTCTATAAATAATTGTGTTCTAGAGTGCACGGAATTGTTGCACTATGTTTTTAGAGGTCGTGTTTAGCATGCGTGAAGGGAGAGAGAGAGATAGAGGGGTTGGGTAGGAGGAATAAAGGGAGACAGAGAGATGGGGAACGACAGGAGAGGAGGAAGGGAGAGAGAATCAATGAACGAACTAAAAGAGACAGTGCAAGTTATTAGCCGTAAAATCTACTCTCGTTCCGATAGGACTCGTTCCGGAACTGACTGACTGCGAATTGGCACAATCGTTTGTTTATTGCACTCTTTACTATCATTCCGTGCTGTTTGAAAACCATATCGTGATCATCTCTGGCAAGTTTTAAACTAGTCATCTACGACTGGTCTATCAAAGACTGTGGTGTGTGCTATCCTGTCTCTGGGAAAGTGCACATAAAATATCCCTTGCTGTTATTCGTACATTAACTGGTTTCCTCTGTGACCAAGTGTCATAATAATAACTGTACGTATGACATCCAATAACCGCTGATTGATAATCAATGTGTTTCAGAGGTGTCGTTAAACAAACAAACTTTATCTTTACTCTAGGACGTCCATAGCCCGATGGAGGAGACCTAACCTATATACTAGTAGTACTATAGTGGCAGGTTCTCTAGCTAAACAGATGCAGTTTTGGTTGCCTGAAACCCGATCCTGTGTGGTGTATCCACAATAAAAGGAAGCTGTATCATCTGAACGTAAGACAAGACGGACCATGAGTCGACATTTTGATGTTTATATGTATATATAGATATAGAATGTCTATATATATACAGGACCCGGCTATTGTCCCTTGTGGATCACTACACACGTCTTCATATCCCGACCCCGTACTGTGTGTCAAGTGCCGGAATAAACACAAAGCTCATTCCTTCTTCTGTTTAGCTGATGTATACACTCTTTGTGTTTGGTATGTCTATACCCGAGGATTCTTATATGCCGATATTGCATACGGAAATAGGTTAATAATGCATAGCATACACTAGAATCGGATGCTAAAAATTCAACACTAACGTAATCATATAATTAACTAACACCTTATTCAAGTCAGCTTCTTTCTTCACAAAACAAACCACAATGCTTTCTGAAAACTTTCAGGGGTCATTAAACGCAAAACAATTCCTGTACCACATTTCTGTTGATGAATTTACGTATAACCCGCTTCACTTTGTCGTCACGTGATCGCGCATTTCGCGCCCAAATAGGTTAGTGATTATCTTTAAATAAAAGGAATTAGATCGCGGAAATCAATATACATTGCACCTATTAATCATAATCCACACCTGTGACTATCTGACATTAAAATCCTCAAACATTCCCATAAAACATACTGAAATTGGGTGTGCTACGGAAACACCGTGTTGTTTAGTAATAACTGACGTGGATGCACAGACCGCAAATCTAGATAAAAAAAAAAGACAAAGAATCGTCAAGCGAAGATCAAAGACAGTTTGCTCTAAGAAGATTGAAATCTGTCAAATATTATCTGCGTGGGAGAGTAGTGACAATCCTACGGGCAATAAAACACAGAGCATCTCTATCCATACCGCTAAACGAAGATGTCGGAAAGAAGACAATACTGACTGGAATGTGAAGCACGTTATGAATGGAGGGGAATATGTTCTCCATTGGAGACAAGCGATCGTGTGAGGGAGGATGGATTATCCGCGCACCGTACCTTGGCTTCAAGCCCACATACTCCACAGTTTACGGACGACGTCATAATTAGCCATTCAAGGATTACTTCGCGTTTGGAGAGGAAGACCAGAAGTGTCGCCAGAGATCAATTCTTAGTCCGCGCCAAGCTCCGGAAACAGCCGAAGGACGCCGAGCTCAAAGGTGGTCATTGTTGAACTTCGGCTTTTAGCAAACACCAAACGACCTCTGAAATGTTTAACAATATCTCGAGTCAATTTTGGACTCGGTTTTCGTCAGGTTTACCAAGTGAACTGTAAATGTTTGAAGACTCGGCATTTCTGGGCACCAAAAAGCGATCTGTTAGATGAGACTTGATAGCATTGGTTTCATATCTCGGACTCCGCAAAGCCGTATGATAAAAGGGATCACGATATTTTCAAAGGTTCGAACAATATTCCTTCTGCCCCAGCATATGGCAACTAATGAGATAAGCTATGACACGCACCGTATATAGCAATTTTAAGCAGCGGTATACCATTCTGGCACCAATGATGTTTCTTCAGACTTATAAAATTAAAAGACTCCATGTTATACAATTTCCTGTTCAATACATCTATAATACAACTGCAATTTTGTACTCGTTTCAGTAGACACGTTAGGATGTTTCCCTTCTAACCAGTCTCCATAACTAATACATCAAATTATGTAGTGTGTTTTATGTGTCTGTGAGAAAGTCGCCATAAAAGATCACATGCTGTATATAAAAAAAGAGTAGGCTATGTGGTAGCAGCGGACTTCCTTTGAGACAATGTGTCAAAATATTGGTGTTAAACATCCAATAACCTATCATTAATTAATCAATGTTTTCTAGTTGCGTTGTTAAAGTAAAAACAATTTTGCTTTATCTTGCAATTTCTGTGTGAAGATCGTTCATTTATTGTGTTCGCATTGAGACATCACTACGTAATGACGTTACACACAAACAGCGACAGCAAACACACGCTGTACACGACGTATCTGTCGGCTGAACGACGTCGTCGTCTCCTATTATGCGCGTGACCCGAGAGCGTGCAGGGCCGGTAAATGGCGTGATCTTGTGTTTTGGCGCCAATGTGTGATGAGCCGTGTTTAAACAAGACACGGCTTAAGTCTTGACCACTGACTACACGATGTTGACCGTCTCTCGCTACCCACCTGGTTAGACAAACACAGGTAACCAATTACCCAGTCAGTCAGTCAGTCAGTCAGTCAGCACTGCAGCCGTTATCTTGCCACATGAGGAATATTTCACATCAATCGTACAGATATAGGAGAAGGAGACGTAGCTTCTGGCCCCCGGGGAGACTCCGTTCTGGATGGTTAAGAGGTGGTACCCAAGGCGAGCATGCAATCATGAACATGAAGTGGACATGTGCATGTCAGAGTTTAGTCCAGCCCAGTCCAACAGATGACGATTCACATCTTGACATTGGGTCTTTATTATGGACAACTAACTGAGGAAGGGGGTACTTGAATATTTTAGGATAAACGAACTCTAATACTACCTTGACATTGGGTCATGCTCTTTGATGGTGGCCAGTACCAGATATGGGAGGGTATGTGAACATGTTAGACTTACACATGACATGACATGATTTTCCTTCTTAAATTCATCCTTGACATTGGATCGCGTCTTAGATGGCGGTCCGTACCAAAACAGGAGACACGTCAATTGTTTAGGATATACGAACTTTAATTGAAAGCGGGCAGAAACAAGCTTTTCAGATTAAAAAAAAAAAGAATAAATTCTATACCTTGAATCATCCACACTGCCCAAACATTCTTGGAAGTTATCCCAGCGTGTTCGCCGGTGTGTTTTTTATTCTACAATCTTAACTCTGTTTGTTGGACGCAGGGCGTCATGGGGTAAAGCCCTACAGGACATTGAAATGTTACAAATAGACGACGGGGCGTCATCAAGTGCAACCCTGTATGTCACTCGAATGCCTCGAGTAAAAATACACACAACATAGTTGGGATTAGCGGCACAGCCTGCGCGCTCTAACTGTGCGGATTATCTGGTATTTCGGCACAACTCAACTCGGCCAGAGAGACACGCAATTTCGCGATCGTTTTTTTTTTCTAAAATAAAGAAGGTCAAAGATAAACAATTGATTGGGGGGATTCTTTTTTTTTCAGCCTGTTTTTGGATCCAAAGTTAATTAGGGATAATTTATTTACATGCCTATAACCAATTTAGCTTCATACACGTCTGTCCTGGACACACAGCCTAGCTGCCTCGATTACCTGCATTCCCAGGGAAGAAATTAGTGTTAGTATGACAGAGGTCGAGGCTATACCCAACGCGAGAAGGGGTTGGGGGAGGGGTATGGCATAACCAAGCAATTGAAAATTGGAAAATTAGAATGTCTGGATAATTAACGGCCGACAAGGGATAATGTGTTTGCGTCTTTCTAAATTGAGATCGTCTGGACGCTTTTGGATCGTTCACTAAAATTTCAAAAAAAAAATGGCCAGACTAATTAATGATGATAGAGAATAGGACGCCTGTTCTAAACTTGTGCTTAGAGTCCAGCTGTAAAGGTCCAGTTATACAGAGAGCGAACGCGACCGCGACCGCGACTGCGACTGCGAAAGCGGCGTTCGCGTTCGATTGATCTACGTTAATATTAATGGAAGCGTTTATACCAACTGCGACCACGAACGCTTCTGAGTGAATGGAGATTTGTGCGGAAAGTCGCGATGGTCGCGTTCGCGTTCGCGTTCGCTCTCTGTATATCTGGACCTTTAGAGTACGCCTTTAAACATAGCATGAAGCGACCCTCTAATGTCGACACAACATGAATGACGTCACGTCTCAATAGCCATGTTTACCCCAGGTGCACGTTCGAGAGGTTTGTATTTGACCCGCTTGCCTTCCCTTGACGTTGTCAGATGACATTTTACCGCAATTCTATGTTTGTGGCAAATCGGCAGGTACTAACCGTGACTCGGACACGGACCACCGTCACCTGGGTTGCGGACTACGTGAGCAATCTAAAAAAACTCAAGCCTTTACAAACTATAGAGCAAATCCAAGACAGGAGAGATCCAATCTGGCCAACAACTCAACGAATCACTCAACCATGCTATTGGTCTCAGTGATGTCTGATGCAATACCTTACTTTGACCTGTTTTTAGGCTTTTCTACCGTTTCGATGAAGACAGCGGGAAAGCAATAATTTATGCGTCAGGATGATCTTTATAGATACTCACTAGGGTTGGAGCCGGTACTGCGATTAAAGATCGAATCGCATGAAGCGGGATTCGAACCTAGTACCTACCAGTCTTAAGCTCGATGGTCTAACAACTACACCACTGAGGTTGATATTTAAAGGAAACTTCCATCTTGACTTAAAGGGTATACACTACAAACGTACCAAAGAGAAGCACAAAGCTACATACCAGCTAACTGATTTTCCGCTTTAAATCAGTCAGTGCTAGCTAGCTTCATGAATAAGACAACACAAACACTAAGCAAACAAAACGTGTGCTAAGATGTCGGTCCGTCCCGAACTATTTATATGTGTGGCTGAATGACATTGACGTACCCGAGCATGCCAAACCATTGTGATTATCTGCCACGGAAAGAGGACATTGTTTGGCATGAGAATGGCGACAAACCCGACCACAAGGCAAGACAATGCCGCTAAGTGGGGGGACACACAAGACAAGCGAGGAGTATCCATTCACCAATTTAAACAGCCGGACACGAAAAGGCCTTAAGCGAAGTGGGTAGTGTGAACGATGACAAAGAGGAGGTCATTGTAGCTGCCCGCTGCCACAAAAACCAATCAGTAATCCTTTAATATGGTGATCTGTCCCCTCGACGTGTATAAGGTCGATGATGCGGCTAGCAGGAGGCCATGCGGTTACCCACATGGACGGACTATACGCCATGACCAGGATATCCCAGTCACGAAAACACTGACTGAAATTAATGTATCACACCTGTCCCCGTGGAGGACCACCAGGCCCAATTATAGTGGTCGCTACTGGGTTCGAGTTTCCGGGTGTCGATGATAGACGATCAACAGTGTGTTCGTGCTCTAACCAGCTAGCTATCCACGACTAGTATATAAAAGGCTGTGGTGTGTGCTATCATACTAACTTGTGGGGAAAATACACGTTAAAAAAACTCCTGCTATTCAGATTAGGTTATGTTACTTCTCAGACCATGTGTCGACATAACAGTGCGTTTGTCATGCAATAGCCGATCATTATTAATGAATGAATGAATGAATGAATGAATACACCAGTGGTGTTGTTAAACAAACCAATGTTATCTTTCATCAGTGTGCACTTTTCTATACATATTCTATATATTTACTCTGCCTCCTATATTTTGACAGCATGTCTTAAGGGCTGGAAGCATTCTCATGGTTTGGGAAACTACACACACGCACTCTACTCTTGATAATCGTTTTTTGCGCGCCACGTCTACACCTCGTCTTCTCAATGTTGTGAACAAAAAACTCTGTGGCAGGCGTATAACTGTGCCTGTGAAAAAGATTAACATTTGAAAAGGCCTCGTTCAGAAGGCATGTTGTCATAAAGATGCACTTCACCCCGTGCGATGTAAGAAATGTACACACTCCAGCACGGGCTAAAGGTCAAGTATGACGAACGCAACAGAGGAATCGTCCAATTCCGTAACACCACAGAACGGCTGCTGCTGCTAACACGTACACGCAATATGAACAGATATAGGGCGGGTATGCTTATACATGTATATATTGAATACAAGTGTATTATAATGCGTGTGACGGGAGTTAAATGGACCGATTCAGTGGCCAATACATGTACGTATAATAAAGTCCGACCGATAACCAGTCCACTGAAAATAATTACGGCTTCAACTAACCTAGCGTATGGAATGCAAAATTTGATTGGTAGAATTTTATATACTATGCTTGAACGTGACACGTGATTGGGGTTCGACATATCCTAACGGGAAACGATAGTGGATGCTATGTTCTAATTTTAATCTAATTACCTTTTTTTTCAAACTGCTTGAAATTTTTAAACAAAAAATAATATTTTCCACGTAAACGTAAGGACAAAGAGGTACGCCTTGTTTGACTCCGTCTTCACCAAGATCACACGTTCACTTCAGGCATGTTTGGTTTATCCTGTTCCAACCAGTGATTCACAAATGTTGATAAGTGCTATTCTGTGTCTAAGAAAAGTGCATAATTATAAAAGATGACTTGCTGCTAAAAGGAAAGAATTGCCTTTGTGATCAAGGTTAGCTGCTTCTGAGACCATGTATCGAAATCTCCGTGTCTTTCACATTCAATAGCCGCTGTTTTCCGGTCGATATGCTTCATTGGTGTCATTAAACAAAGACAAGTTGGGGTCGGTTGTGATAATGGTGGGCTGGGTGTGTATGTATGAAAATGAACGATACTTAATTATATACATAAATATATCCATAGTAATTGCTGGAACTGATCGTTTGTTTTACACCACACCAATACAATTTCCTATAGAACTCTCCTCAAATTCTGATGTTTGCTATCAAATGTATTAGATAACCATAAACAATTATCGTAAATACTTGACCAGTGTCCGGGTCCGGTAATATATGTGCTAAAACCAGTTAGTTTCGAGTGTTAACCTGGTAACAACGTCGCGTGACGCACGTATAGCATCCCTGGTATCCATTGGTTACAAGAGACACATTTCTTACGGAGGTCGATTACGTTCATGGGAGGACACTACGCAATCTGGGGCCTGTTTCACAAAACATCGTAAGTCTAGTTTACGTCCAGTTTTAGACGTAAACGTAAGTAGAGAAATTTCGATCGCTAACGGTTAATGATACGACTATGGTTATAATAGTAGCCGAGATATCATTGGATTTTGGTCTTTTGTGGCGTATTACCCGAGAATGCTATTCGTTCTTGGACACAATTACGTCGTAAATATTTTATGAAATTAGTGTTTAGCAGAGAAATTTGAGTTTAATACATTAAATATTAGTGCGGCCTGTAACAGTTAGCTACGACAGAGAATTTCTGATATTATATACAACGTTTCTAGTTTGATTAACTGGGGCTTTACGACTGGCATATCAAAATGGGAAAAAACACGTATGCGCACAAGTTGGATTCGCACCTACCACATCGACGCCTGGCACTGGATAGCCCAACACCATAACCGCTCGGCCAAACCATTTGTTGCTAAAAAAAGAACGCCAGTTTAGCCGTGTTTATGATGTATACTGTCAAGTACTCCATTCGAAGTCAATGTAATACGTAGTATTGAGGAGAGCGTCCGCCTGAGGTTCGATAGGTCGACGGATCGATCCTCCTCACCTGACCAGTTATGTTATGTCCCGTTGCAACCAGTGATCCACGACTGGCCAACAAAAGTTTGTGGTGTGCGCTATCCTGTCTGTCGGGGAAAGTGCACATAAAATATCCCTTGATGTTATTCGAAGAAGAGTAGCCGATGTGAAGGCAGCGGGTTTTCTCTGTTAACAAGCAGCGATATAACCGTGCATTCGACATCCAATAACCGCTGATTAATACTGAACGTGTTCCAGTGGTGTCGCTAAAACAAACTTTATCTGTGTAAGACATAACAATATTATTATAGTTGGTTGTTAAGTTAGCATTCCACGGGTAATGACTGTGAGAAGAGCGAACAAGACTCGACTGGCCCACAGTAAACTGAGTAAGCGTGTAAGCAGGTTGTGGTTACGGGGTGTAACCACTGAGCACTATTATAGTTCTACCGTGCGTGCGTGGCTGGCTCGCTCGCTCCGGATCGCTGGCCTAGCGTGGACTCGGGTCAAGAGATGTGCACAGAGAGACGTCGTTTATCTGACTGCGGTTAAGGGGCGGAGACGACAACATGCACGCGTGTAACAACCACCACGTCAATCCTTACCGAGACTAGTATCAGTTTCTGTGATTTGTGTACCAACTCCACCTTATTCACGTCTAACAACCGACCACGTCAATCCTTACCGAGACTATTATCAGTTTCTGTGATTTGTGTACCAACTCCACCTTATTCACGTCTAACAACCCACCACGTCAATCCTTACCGAGACTATTATCAGTTTCTATGATTTGTGTACCAACTCCACCTTATTCACGTCTAACAACCCACCACGTCAATCCTTACCGAGACTAGTATCAGTTTCTGTGATTTGTGTACCCACTCCACGTTATTCACGTCTAACAACCCACCACGTCAATCCTTACCGAGACTAGTATCAGTTTCTGTGATTTGTGTACCCACTCCACGTTATTCACGTCTAACAACCCACCACGTCAATCCTTACCGAGACTAGTATCAGTTTCTGTGATTTGTGTACCCACTCC
>JAULBR010097496.1:0-11540 GCA_032355825.1 Melanodrymia aurantiaca
ATACAGTCAACCCTGTCTTAAGCAGCCACCTAAGGGAGTAACAAAAAGTGGTCTCTTAAGACAGGTGGCTGCTTAATACAGGTCACAATGCACTAAAATTTATGATTTGGTGGAATATTATAGTGACCCTTTAAGACAGGTGGCTGCTTAATACAGGTGGTGCTCGAGCAGGTTTGACTGTAGTTCTATTAATTCCGTACCACTGAAACATGTAGAATTTTTGTTTAGGCGAGTGATCTTCCGCTCACCTAAATCACTATTATGTGGAGGCGAGGATGAGAAGTTGTTCGCCTTTCCTCGTGAAAATTGAATACAATAACAACACACAAATATTTTTATTATTTTTATTATTCGTTTTGTTTGCCATTTGTACAACATAAGATTAAAAAAATCATTCATGTGTACCATTGTAAGATAGAGCTATTCCAACAAGAGTACATAATTTGATGTCTGGGACAAGGCTTACCAAGTCCCTGAGTTCAAATTATGTACCCCAGGGTGAAGTATCCCTTTCGCACACTAGTACATAACGAAGGATTATTTTTCTCTCACCACTAAAAAGATCATGTTTTAAAATGATTGATACTAAAAGTATAAACTTACATTTCAAGCAATAAGCAATTATTATACCATGTTTTGTTTTTATTCGTAAATGCAATGTCTCTGTTTTAGCTACATTTATGTGATGTTACATCATTATTATTGTGGAGAATGAATGTATTGAGTTAAGCTACAAAATTCTATGCTTTTCATATTTTGAATTTTCATGGTAATATTTACATGGGAAAATCACATTGTTTCACATTGTCAAGCGTACCCATGTGGGGATACGTATGAGTTTCTTGCATGGGCTATTTTTATCTTACCTGTGCGGGTAATGAGAGAAAAAGATTTTACTTGCCTGTCATAATTTTTACTCACCAATCGTCAATGGCGATTGTTAAATGCACACATAAGGGAATTTATTCTGGATTTTTCGCTTGGTTCCACTGGCTAACGGGATTGGTAAAACAGGGGACAATATTTCAAAATTTTAGGTAACTGGAAATCGGTTCACATGGTTTATACTCATTGTTCGGTTACGTGAATTATATTTGCGTAACCCTGATATAATTTGTTTTTGCTTAACCGGTTAACTTTTGATTTTTCAATGAAGTTATTTTTAATTTCGAAACTGAACGTAACGGTCCACCACGTAACCGATTGTCCGTTCGCGTGAATTTCAAGTTACGTAACCGACACGCGAACAGAACGACGGTTCGCGTGAAATATTGTGCCCTGTTAAATTAGCTCGATGACTAAACAATCAGTAATTATAATATAGCATGTACTTTGTCGTTCCCATCCTTGTACTAACTTGCCAATATTTATTAAATTTCACACATTAAAATACAGACAGAGGCGTTCATGTTTAACGTGTTCATTTGTGATTTGTTTATATGTAAATAACCGTACTAATCTGTCTCTAGCATTGGTGCTATCTGTGTTACCATGGTTACTACTTGTAGAATTCTTCCAGTCATCTTATCTGTGTCTGTACCTGTACTTTCCTCTAGAGAAGATATTAAAATTTACAACAAGAGTGTGCCGTTTGTTTTCATTTTTAATCATTTCGATATTTTTGGTTACTTAAAAAAAAAAGATGGCTATCAAGAAAGCATGCACCTCTTTCATTTAAAAAAAAGGCAAAATTTTCATATTTTAAGGAATTTTTTCGATACTGTGAACTAATGATAAATATCAAATAATTATACTTTTTTAAAAAGTTTTTGTCCACGTGATTTTTTATATAAAATGGTACATTATAATCAACTCAAATTTCTTTGTGGTTGTATGACATATACAGCTTCCGAAGATATTTGTAACTTGCATCATTGCTGAATAGGTTGGTGATATCAGTGATGCTGTCTGTCTTGACTGAAACATAAAGACACTGACCATTCTCATTGATAACTTCAATATGTGATCTTAAGTTGGAAACTTCTTTAGACACAGAGTCCATCTCATTGACTTACATCCATCCTGAAGCGACTTTAAACTTCAAATCATTCATTCATTCATTGACTTACATGTAGATCAACAACCAATAAATTATAGAATTCAGTGAACCAAGAAAACACCTTGCAATAACCAGCCGGTTAGAGAATTCAGTGAACAGCTAATACCCAAGGATTACTTGGATAAAAAAACCAACTGGTTATAGAAGTCAGTGATCCAGGCAAATATCCTGGATAATTTGGATATAAAAAAAACAGCTGGTTATAGAACTCGGTGATCCAGTCAAATATCCTGGATGATTTGGATATAAAAACCAACTGGTTATGGAACTGAGTGATCCAGGCAAATATCCTGGATGATTTGGATAAAAAACCAGCTGGTTATAGAACTCGGTGATCCAGGCAAATATCCTGGATGATTTGGATATAAAAACAGCTGGTTATAAAACACTGTGATCCAGGCAAATATCCTGGATGATTTGGATAAAAAACCCAGCTGGTTATAAAACACTGTGATCCAGGCAAATATCCTTGATGATTTGGATATAAAAACCAGCTGGTTATAAAACACAGTGATCCAGGCAAATATCCTGGATGATTTGGATACAAAAAACCCAGCTGGTTATAGAACTGAGTGATCCCAGCAAATATCCTGGATGATTTGGATAAAAAACCAACTGGTTATAGAACTCTGATCCAGGCAAATATCCTGGATAACTTGGATCAGTTCTCTGATATTGACGTTCTCTAAACTGTTGTAGTAATTGTCAAATTGTTGTAGAGTTATAGATATTTGCATGGATCTGTTTACTTCTAGAGTGAAACAAAGGGTAAAGTCATAGTTGTCTTCTAATTAAGATAAAATTTCATTAAAAGTGTTTGTTTAAAGGAAATATCTCGCCTTTCAATAATTTAATGTCAAAATGATTATTGCATTAAAAAAATGTATGAATGCATAGACTAAGTTCAGAAGGTCATGATGTCTTGGATTAATGAAGCCCTATCAAAATAGTGATGAGTCATCATATCATACTTTATCTCAAATTTACAGTTTATTTTGCTACATTTACTACAGATGTATTGAACTTACCGTAAATTTATCATTAAAAATATTTAAATTTTAAAATTTTTATAAAATATTCCATATTTTTAACAATTCAGAAATGTCTTCATGTAATATTTTCATATTCCAATCTCATATGCTTCATTTGGTACATCATGCATCCATTTACAGTGTGTTCTACTCATTTGGTGTGTGTTGTGTTTTGTGTGCTTATATTTCATTTTTGTCGAGTTCCATTATGCAGCATCTAGCGCCCGAGTGGATATACATGTAGCAGGTCAGTGGCTGTCATTTCTTTGTAACAGCATGTTGTGCATGTCTGGTTTCGGGTCAATCTTGTGCTTCCTATTTCATATCATATAATGCACCTTTTGATGTCTGCTTCAATAATATGCTTCGAACTGCTTTTGCCATTTTTCCAGCCAATTTGATATAATAGAATTTATTGTATTAGACTATACATACATTGTCTTTGATTCATGTAAAATTAAGTTTTAATAATAAGAGTTTTAAGTAGCAATTCATAGTTTAATCTGAAATACACCTCATAGGGGGATTCTAACCTGTTATGTTTTTTTCCAATTTTCCAAAAAAGTAACCGAAGAAAAATGGTCCAGATTATACTGTGCCTTGCAATGTAGAATGGATTTTTAAACACTTATGGTATCAGGCATGCAGGTATGGGTGGGTAAGATCCAATATGCACAAAATAAATAATTTTAAATAAATAAGTAATGTTAAACAATCACGATTATATCACAGGGTAAGTTCTAAGCCTTGGTGTCGCCAGAGAGGCGTCGCCAGAGAGGAGGTGTTGGGGAATATGCCCCTCTCCCAGAATGCAGGACAATGCATTTCGGAATATCTAATTTTCAACATTTTCGTGGAGAGCATGCCTCCGGATCCTCTTTGCACCCTTGATCCGAGTCAGACAGTGTGGGTTGGTGGGTAAATTACCCATCTGACACTGAGAATATGTTATAATAGCTAATGTAGAATATTAATAGCCATTTTTTTTTAAATTTTAAAATTATAATTGTAAATTTGTAGTTGCTTGTGAATGTTAGTTGGCATGTTAATCAATATTAGTAGAATATTGTTAGTAATTATATGCGTAATAAATTGTAATTTTCACAGTTAAAAAACAAACATGAAAATCGTGAAAATTACAAACAGGCTAATAATACCTGTTGACAGTAAATTTGATCTGTCGGAATAAGCGTTGACATTGTTATTGATGATGCTATGTTATACAGCATTCACATAGACACTTTAGAATGATCTCATTCTCAGGAAGGTTTTAGAACGGTTCTGAGCATTCATTCTCAATGCTCTTAGATTGGTATAACTAGACCATTCCGATAACGGTTTGGATATGGACATGTTAACATTTCGATCGCTTTCTAGTTTGAGATCACCAGCTGAAATCAGGGTATATTCTGGACCCAATTGGAAAAAAATGAACAAATGTTTTTGGGTAAATATTTTTTTGGTTCAAAATTGCGAAATGTTTCTATTTATATTGGCAATTCCCTCTATGGAAAAGGGTTTTGTAACCGGCCCCAGATTGTATAGTAAATTAAACCCATGCAAGATCAATATGAGAACATTTTGTTATCAGAATGGTTCTAAAGTGTCATGTAAATGCAAACCTTGTTATCATTCCAAGAATGTTCTTGTAACAATCCAAGCAATTGTCCATGTGCACAACAGTATTGATGTGTTTTGATAGCATTAGGTATGTGTGAATGTTACCCTATTTGAAAATCATCACATTCCATTTTCTGAACACTGTGAGGCCCAAAATATTACATGTGTATTTATGTGTTCGTTTGTTATTGCTGCAGCTAACATGTGCACTCTTTATGTTTCTTTAAATATGAAAGTAAGAAATGTTGGTGTGTGAAAGAAATATAATTTTAACTGCCATATGATTATTCTTTTCAAACTTTTAGTGACAGTTTCAATTATGCTTTTAGTGATGGTTTCTCTTTGTCAAAACAAATAATGATTAAAATAATATTTCAATTTTATGAAATTTTTTAGCAAAATTTAATTTATTAAGCATGTTATAGACAAGTTAAAGTTCGTTATTTTGAAGTTGAAATGACATAGAAAAATAGTTTGAAATGTGGTTGTTTGAGATAATCAACGTTATCACTGTTACACAGTAGCCAGTTTAATCTGATATTTACCTCGAGATAGCCAGAGATTATAGAGTTCGAGACATTAAAGTTTGGCTACAGCTAACTCTCTTTATAACAACGAAGGTTACACAATATAACCATGCGTCTGACGTCCGATAACGCGCTGATTTATAAACGATGTGTTCCAATGGCGTCGTTAAGCAAACAAACTTTATCTTTACGAAGGTTACATTATACTAACCGGGGAAAAAAAAGAAAGAAAGAAAGATCCTGTCGTATTGCTGTTGTATTGAATTTGCTTTTAGAAGATGAATTCTTATAATGCCTTTTACAGGCATTCATTTGCATTTAACGCTAGCTAATCTGACTGCTCCTAAGTCCTGTCCATGCTTATATAAGTGAAACATTCTTTTTAAACTAACAAATATGATGACTAATGAACACTTTTTTAAAGTTGTAAACTGCAGGAAATAACTGCATTAGGATTCTACATTTGTTAAAATTTCCATGAATGGCTTTCTACCACTACAGGGGGTGGGTGGTAGTCTAGAGGTAGAATGTCTGTCTGTGGCGGGATGGGTCATGGGATCGATCCTACACAGCGCAAAACATTTTATGGGCTATTTTCCATTCCAGCCAGTGATACACCACTGGTTTATCAAATTCTGTGGTATGTACTATCCTGTCTGAATAGTGCAAAAAAAGACCCCTTGCTGTTTGTTAGAAGAGTAGCCCAGGTAGAGGCGACAGCTGGTTTCCTCTGAGACCATGTGTCAATATAGCCATGTGTCTGACGTCCAATGACCGCTGATTTATAATCGATGTGTTCCAGTGTCGTCGTTAAACAAACAAACTTTATCTGTATCTTTTTCTACCCCTAAATGTGTCTTTTTTGTGTGTGCCTGGGCAGAGCCTGAACTCTGAACTCTGACCCCATTCCGAATTAGTAATCTCACTTATTGAACGGTCGCGTGGTTAGCAGCTCTGCAACTCATTAACGTTGAACGCTATGGACGGACTTATTTGTTTCCAGTTACATTATTTGAATACTGTACAGTATTACAATGAATACTGTCATAAAGAGAGTTGACTGTATACTTTTATTAGCGTGTGACAAGGCATACATGTGATTTCTCTGTCGAATCTTTGCATTTAGATTTTTTTCAAATTTAATTTTTCATTTTGCTTTAAAATTATTTTTTACAAAACACTTTAATTCCGTTTTTTCATTTAAAAAAAATATTTTTGGCATATTTATTTTATGACTTTCTATATTTTACTATCTTTTTTTGGTTTGTGGTCAACAATATTTTCCTCTTTTTTTTGGATCTTTGGCAAATCACATGTATGGACAATGATGCATGTGCTAAGGTAATTTTAGACGTAGATGACCGTGTACGTGTATGTCAGAATTGCTAGTTTTATACATGTACATGTAGTGTTTGGTCTTGGTTTCTTTTTCTTGGATGAGGATACACTTTGTTTTTGTTTTCACTTTTTCCTGCTGTGTGGACCACATTTTGTTTGTTTATGCACCTGAGCATACACACATCATGGTTTGAAACAATCGTTGATTAAACTATTGAACTAATGAACATTTTAGTATTTTTACATAGAAAATCAAATATGTCCTAATAGTTAAAGTTTACTATTTATGTATACATGTAGTTGCAGAACTTTTATTAATTTATGTTTTTGAATGATTTATTTGAATAGAAAGTTTTGTTAGTTAAATTACTCGATAAGAGCACTTTGTGATTAATTTATTACTAGTGATTTCTCCTCATTGTCTCAGATTTAGCTTGCTGCCACCACACAGGCTACTCTTTTTCCAAATAGCAGTAAGAGTTCTTTTATATGCACTTTCCCACAGACAGGATAGCATATATCACAACATTTTATATATCAGTTATAGAACACTGGTTGAAATGAAGAAAACACTTAATGGGTATTGAGGAGGATCGATCCTTTAACCTCACATACCTCAGGCCGATGCTCTAATCTCTGAGCTAGATTTCACTCCTTGAATTGTTTGTAATTTATATAGAATGTAGGCATTTAGATTCAAAATGAAAACATCTATGTTTGGTGTAATTTAATGTTATAAGACTACCTCTTTATGTTATTACTACATGTATTACCATCATAGTTATAAACATTTAGGAAAGAGTTATCTCTCAGGAATAATTGTTCTGTAAAAGAAAATTCTGTATTGTAACACACGTAATGTGGAATGGGCCTTTATCATTCCTAAACATCATATTCGGATATCTCTGATAATTTGTAACAGGATGGAAATGTTTAGCAATATCCAACCTCTTAATGGCTATAAAAGTAATTGGCTTAAAATTCTGTTACAGCATTTTTAACTAATGTATATAATATATACTAATCTATTCCTAATATACCAGTATTATCAAATTAATGACTTGTACATTCATGTAAGTTATGCTAATTTTAGTTTACAAAACATCATTGTCTCATTTTATGAATAGATCCATTTAGTGGCCTATATTTAAATTAATTCATAATGAGATAGCTTTCAAAACAAATGTCAAACTCATACTATTGATTGGTAGGTCTGTGGCACTAAACATACCGGTAGTTATTTTTATGCTACCTACATGTACATAATGGTTTTTTTTTAAATTTGGACATTATTTTATTAACCACAAGTTGGATCCAAATAAATGTTAAGACGTTAACAAGTGGATCCAGATGTTTATCATTGATGAACTAGAGCTCTACATTTAATTATACAATAACTAAAATTTGTATTGGAAAAAAATTACTTACCAGACATAAATAATATGCAAAATAAGCATGAAACATGCAATTTTTTTATAGTTGTCTAACATTTATAATATTAATCTCTGTAACAGTAAGCTTGTTATTCATGTAATAACTAAAAAAATTAATTACAAAATATAATTACCAGGTATAAATAATTATATGTGGGAAATAAGTATAAAACATAACTTTATAATGATTAATTTTAATTGTCTAACAGTTATGCTACTATTATCTAATTTTAAGCTAGTTTATTAAGCAATAATTACTATTTGTATTGACAGAATAATTTATCGACACTGTTTATTTTAATATTCAATAGGCATCGACAGTCCAAATGATATTGAGATTAGTCCCCTCCCTCAAACAAGTTCTCGTTATTTGTATAACAAGGTATCACAATAATTATAGTAAAGTCCTGTGTTTAGTTCACAAATGTCAACTTTAAAAATATCCCAAAAAAAAAAAGAAAAGAAAAAGTACTTTTGTTAGTCTTGTTACTCTATCAATTCACATACATTTATTTATTTATTTATATGTTTGTATTACAATTGTATGTATTTATCTTTTTCAGGCCATCATCAAGCGATGCTGAAATGGAGAACCATGTGAATGAGAACACCGTTGATACGTACCTTTAACCCTGGTGCATGCTATATTGGACAGACTGGACCAACTGGGACTGGTCAGGATTTCGTCCAGATCAGATGAAAACGGCATTGTGTTTCGTGGTCTACAAGTGATACTCATACTGTGAAATGGCGCGTGGGAATGGATGACTGTCTCGTTTCGATTGCATAGGTATTGATTTGATTTGAGTATTGTTGGATCGAATAAGCTACAAACTCAAGTTGTAGCATGTCAATGGTTGAAGCGACTGTGTTTTGCCAGATGGCTTATCTCAAGTTTTAGGATGTCATTGGTTTGAA
Source organism: Melanodrymia aurantiaca (assembly GCA_032355825.1). Classification (NCBI taxonomy): domain Eukaryota; kingdom Metazoa; phylum Mollusca; class Gastropoda; order Neomphalida; family Peltospiridae; genus Melanodrymia; species Melanodrymia aurantiaca. The sequence goes on from JAULBR010097496.1 coordinate 8,927, forward strand.
GCCACTGTGTTTTGCCAGATGGCTTATCTCAAGTTTTAGGATGTCATTGGTTTGAAGTCATTGTGTTTTGCCAGATGATACTGGTTGAGATCACTTGGATTATTATTGGATTGGAGTAACTCATGTTTTAGGATGTCATTGGTTGAAGTCACTGTGTTTTTTGCCGGATGGCTTAACTCGAGCTGTAGGATGATACTGGTTGAGACCACCAGGATTATTGCTGGATGGTTTAACTCAAGATGTAGGCTGTCTGTGGTTTAAGCCTCCGAGTCCAAGAGTACATGTATATTGCTGAATGACTTAAATTAAGATGTAGAATGGTACTGGTTGAAGACTCTAAGAGTATAACTGTTGTTGCTTGATGGTTTAACTTCAGCTGGACTATGATACTGGTAGAAGTCTATAAAGTATTGTTTGATGGTTTAATGCAGAATAGATCTGTTTGTGCATGTCATACATATTTATCACCTTCATCAATTGTATTTGACAGATCTGTATGTACATGTACTTTAATGCGAAAATCTTGAAAAACTGATATGTACATGTAACATCTACTTGGTGTACAAAATCTATTTGGTCAATGTTTAGCATTGCAGACATTTAATGTGCAGAACACTACCGACTTCATCTTGATCAATGTCATGTGTAACACTACCGACTTCATCTTGATCAATGTGTATCACTACTGACTTCATCTTGATCAATGTGTAACACTACCGACTTCATCTTGATCAATGTGTAACACTACCGACTTCATCTTGATCAATGTGTATCACCACCGACCTCTGAATTGCCAATGTATAGACTTGCCAAATTCTAAGTGGTTAACATGTACAGCAGAACTCATCCCAGTGGTTAATGTGTAGAGCTGCTTACTTCTAAGTGATTAACACAATCGACTCTGTGACAGAATGGACAATTCACCCTTTGGTAGGAGAACAGGAATGGAACACTAATGGCGCCATCTAGTGAGTTGCACCATTGCTACAACATCATTAACAATAAAGAAGAGCAATATCAAGTTATTATTATCAGATTTAAACTTTATTGTAAATTTTGTTTTACCATGATGGTCGTTTGTATATGGTTAAGTTGTTACCTTCTAAATCAATTCTTGCTGCTGTTGCTACTGCTTGATTTGCTCATCTTGGAAGATATGTTAAAAAAAAGGATAAATTTTGTTTAATGACATGCCTGGAACACATTGATTATTAATTAGCAGTTATTGGATGTAAAATGCATTTTTATCGACACATGGTCACAGAGGAAACCTGCTTCCGCCGCATATGCTACTCTTCTTCGAATAACAGCAAGAGATCTTTTATGTGCACTTTCCCACAGACAGGATAGTACACACCGTGGCCTTTTAATAGACCAGTTACGGATCACTGGTTGGAGCGGAAAATAATCAAACAAGTCCCCTGAGCAAGATTGATCCTTCGACCCATCTAGCAGTAGGCGGACGCTCTACCGCTGAGCTATGCTCCGCTCAAGATCATATATTAATGAACTGGAACCACTCAGCCAGTATGTTGCACAAGAATGAGCAGTCTTATTAATAATCTCATCGTTCATAGCAGTCTCGCTGATTTATAATCAGTGTTTCTAGTGGCGTCGTTAAATAAAACAAACTTTACTTTTACTGATACCATGTGTCAATACAACCATGCGTCTGATGTCCAATAACTGCTGATTTATAATCGATGTGTTTCTAGTGGCGTCGTTAAATAAAACAAACTTTACATAGCAGTCTATAAATTCCAGGAAAGTCTGAATTAAAAAAAGGATTTTTATGTCTTTAAATGTCTTTGAATTATAATAAATGTCTTTTATAAGTCTTTGAATTCTGTCCATACGTCTGCAGTCATTATTAATTCTGTTATTGTGTTTTATTTGAAAGTAAACTGAATGCATGTAAATTGCACATACATAAAAAAAAATCTTGGAAAAGTGTTTGGAAATTGAAGGTAAAAATCTTTGAATTTGTTTGTTCTTTAAGACTATCAACTCTGTCTATGCTTTGGTTCTCTATCAAATTGCATTTGTTTTTCATGTTTGTCATGAGTTGTAATTTTTACTTCGATATATACTGGCACTCATTGAAAGCACAATACCGATGATGAAATTTGCATGTGAAATAAGAAGATTTTAATATGTAAATCTCTACAAACCATTTATGTATACAATTTTCAATATTCCTGTTCCTTGTGGCCTCATAATAGTTTGTAGAATTAATTTTGGGTGCTATTACTGAAAATATATCACAAAATTGTATTGTGTTGTCATAGTGTCAGTATATTTATCTTGGAATTGAGAATTTTGTGTCATTCAATTTTAGGTGATATATTTCGTTCATCTATATTTTAGTATAATTTTGTACTTTTAAAATGGTTTTAAATGTGGCAATATTATGAATATAAAATTTTATTTTCATTGTTTAATTTTACTAAAATATGAAATGAATTTTTTTTACAGATATAATTTTATTATGTATGTTGTGGAATCTACAACAGATTTATTGATTGTACTAGTTTATAATTATTACTCAGTTTAGAAACTATGAGAACAATGTTTTAAATGGCAAGTACTTATGCTGATCGTACCTCCAAGGACA
>JAULBR010097507.1:0-11539 GCA_032355825.1 Melanodrymia aurantiaca
CAATTAGAGTGGCATTTATTAAATCAGCACCCATTTTTACATATAATAAGTGCGTCAAATAATAAAAACCAAAAATTATAAAAATGAATGATTTTGGTAATTTTTTTACCAAAATTTGGCCCAAATGCCCATTTTGTCGTAGCTGGGGTCAATAAGAGTGACATTTTTGGAATCAGCACCCATTTTTACATATAATAAGTGTATCAAACAATAAAAACCAAAAATTAATGATTTTGGTCATTTTTTACCAAAATTTGGCCCAAATGCCCATTTTGTCGTACCTGGGGTCAATAAGAGTGGCATTTTTGGAATCAGCATCACTTTTTACATAGAATAAGCTTGTCAATCCTTGGTCACCAAAAAGTCTGATTAAAGCCATCTATCTCTTGGAATAATGCCTCTGTGTGATATCCACCTGTTGTTGAGCCGTGAGCTGTTCAAAACCACCTATTTGAGATCCGTCAATCGTTATCCAATAAACTACAATTATGAACTTAACCAGTAGTTGGTAATCTTTTGTCCCACAATTACCACCCTGTGACATGGACTTTCCCAGACAGGATAGCACACACCACCCGGGTCCATGTATAACTAAGAACAAAATAAATTGCCTTGTTTTTCTACCTATTTATTTTTTAACAGTTGACAATACACATAAATACAAAATCAAATATAGAACAAATTAAAAAAATTTAAATGATACATCATATATGGAGATTAAACGAGTAAATAGTATCGAGTTGATCACTTTAAATAGAACAAATAATAGTAAATATTTGATAAAACGATTAAATGACTCGTGTTAATACTGAATATAAAAAATTGCCAATTTAAAATGTAGTTAATTTGAAATAATTCTGTATTGAATATACCATTTCAAATATCCATCAGCTCAGACCAACCCTTTTGTTTACAAATAGTCACCTAATTAAGATAAGGTCCTAAGAGACATGCGTTTACACTGTGACTTACGACCTTATCTTAATTAGGTGACGAAATGTAAACAAGTTATGACAAGAAATAAAAAGTCAACATCAAACACAACTCCAAATGTATTTATATATATACAAGTTACAGCATCCATCCTGTGGTGTGCCAACTTGAATCAAACTACTTTCTTCCAATTTTTTTGCAACGTCCATTAATTAATTATATGTCTTTGGCTTAGATAAATTGTCTTAATGGTTATCACTATCATTCCTCATGTCTTTCACCATAACACATATTTAAACAAAAGCTGATCACTCATTTAAGGAATCTGAAATCGATCAACTTATTAAGGTACTAATTCATTGAATTAAATAGGGTTCAGTCTTCAAGACTAAACAAATTCAAAGACTTTTACATACTAGTTTCAAGACTTTTAAACATTACAGTAATAGTTTTCAAGGGCACGTCCATAAATGAATGGGATTGCAAAGGGAGCTTATGGAAACACTGAAATTCAAAATAATTGTTTTAAACTTCAAAGACTTCCAAGGTATTTAAAGATCGTTATGAACCGTGAACAAATTAATCGAAAGATACATAAATATCATGGCAATATTTTTGAGGTAAACAATTTCAATCATAAAACATTAAGAACAGGTCAAATGCTTAACAAAGAAAAACTAGAAACATTTATTACACATCAATTTTAACATACAAAACATTCGTCTCCGACATTTAATTATGAACTCATAACAGAACAAATCTGAATTACTTATACTTTTTGTTGTATTGACTAGTAAACAAGATTTCAGTGCATGATGTAGAGTAGGAATTTTTTATTAAATCAATATAAAGTCACATATGTAAAAATGTTCACATGTAATTATGTAATTGCTGAAACAATGCTAAGTATTTCAGTATTTAATGTTCCATTTGTGGATTGTTTAATGTCATGTCACCATTGTACACAGCAAGCAAACACTGGTTAATAATAAGCAGGTACCTGGCTGCAAGCAGGTAAACTATAAAGCTGGTACCACGATATAAATGGGTGCACAATAACCAGGTACGACTGGCATGTTCAGAGAACAAATTTATCGCAAATACTTGCTAGAATGATTTTTGCATCTAATATTAAATGAATATTAAATGATAGAACACAATGGGTATGAAACAAACATTTCGTGAGGCTTGCCATCCTGAACACAGGAGAGCTACAGGAGAGTTATTAGGATGTACGCAAGTGCACTGTAGTAGATACCGCGCTGCACTTAAGCAGGCTCCGGGATGCACATGAAATCATCCTATAGGCATGAACTATTATACAAGTGCTACGTTTAAGCAGGTACATATCTCAAGTATGCTTCACTTCTTTGAGTCTACATCAAAATTGACTCTTTTCTTTTAGTAAGGAGGTGGGGGAAAGAAGTGGGAATATTTAGACATAAAGAATATTACTCTTAGTTATAGTACTGTACTGCAAATATAGTTTTGACATGTTTATAATGTACATGATCCATCACTTACACCAGTTAAGTTTTTTTCCATTCCAAAGCATTTAAAACTGCTATAATTAAACTTGAAAATCTTTGAGAACGCAGAAGAAGAAGAAACTTGAAAGAAACATAACATTTTGTTCACCATTTTCTACTAATAATATACTATCTCAGAATAATGGGATATGAAGTGATCATTTTTATCTTACAGTATTTTACACGTTATGCCAATAAGTATTTATAACATACATATGCAGTGTGGTATGCTATGTCAATATGAATGTGAACTAACATGAATTTTGAAATTGTAAGCAATGAAACAAATGAAATGATTCAAAATGAACTATTTATAATATTTTATACATAATCATATTTAAATTGATGTAAAAATATAAATATATACATCCTTTGTGGTATTAAAAGCAAACAATTTTAAAACCAATGTATGAATAAAATATACAATGTCATAGGTATCATGTAAAATGGCAGTGAAATAGGATTTTCTATTCACAGAAGTTTCACAATAAGTTGTCTGTAGTATCAATATTTTAATTACATGAATGTCTTGTCCATTATTACGGTGACTAGTGCTTATGGTTTGCAATTGATTGGCTAACAAGAAACAGCTCTCCTAACATTACGGACGAAATCATTACTCTGTATCTGATCACGAGAGACTAGATCTAGATCTAAAAGACAAAATGGTAAATGAGTATATATTTTTCGTTAACGTAAAGATCCTTTTTTTTTGGCGGAGGCAAGCGCTTTTGTTTGCTTGCACCAAATCTTAAGGATTAGACCACAACTGTCCATATTCACAGGAAAATCTAATCAAACTGTTTTCTACAAAGTCAAAGCGATATGTTTACCAGAAATTATAAAACAAGAATAGACTTAAATATTAGTTTGAAACTGGACTCTAACTGGATTTAATTAGACTAAGTTTCAGTCTCAACGCACAACCGAAGTTTTGAAAGCTTTGCTACCTGAGACAACTAGTTGTGAAACAACGCTTACCTTTCTTAGCACTTATTTGTCAGTTATGATTGTAGATCAATTATTATACAAATTATTTCCACCTCTGTGAAATACATATTGAAATATATTACGGGTACATTTTGCATAAAAATGTCTCGATTTCCTCCTTTTTTCTTCTTGCTGCCACTCGTTTTTAAATCCATATGGAGTAAATAAATAATAAACAGTACCATGATTCAAACATGCAATTTGTGGCTCAACTGATCAATGTTGATGCGTAGTATTTGCACTAACAAATAAAGTAGTGTAGTGCAAAAAAAATTACAATTTACAGGCTATTTAGAAATTTTTAAGTTTTCAAATGATATGATTAGGTGTAAATTCAAACATATTGGAAATACAACTCCCAATATGGCTTTGTGGAAATAGATATATTGGCAATGTACAAATCTATCCACAAATCTCAAAATGGTATTAATATCTTATGAGATTTAATTAGTTCTAAATTTACCTCATGAAATTGTTTTTGGGTTAAATATAAAATGACTTCAAAAAAATGATTTCAAGTATTTGATCCAGAATGTCATGCAAAAGAAACTTGCCTTAATTATTGTTTCAATAACTAAAACTGATTATTTGTAGGATAGTTTTGCAGCAATTGTACTGACAAAATATCATTGGACTAAAACTTTACTGGCAAATTAATCAAATTAAAATTGAGAAATTTCAGACTTATTTTTTTTAAATTAACATTTGTTCCTGAATAAAAGTTCTTGGTCTTACTATGAATAAATCCTGTATGTCTTCTACACAAATCCAACAAATAATACTTTTATGCAAGCAACGTTAACACATTTTGGGGTAGTATGAAAAGGAAGTCACAGTATTAATTATAGTGTAATACTAATTGACTTATACGGTACAGACCTGTGTCTAAAATTCATTTTAACAACACCTCATATATTGAACGTGATAGTCAATAATAATTTTTTTTTTTTTTTACAACAGGCACTTTGAGCAACAAGAAATGAATGATGAAATCTATTTTGAAAAGTGTGTTCACTGTAACAAATCAGTGATAAACATGCAATTTCATCATTAGAAAACTCGGGAATGTTAATTGTGATTCATATGTATGTATGGCGGCTTATAGGAATCTTTAGGCATATCCCATATCAAAACCAAATTCTAACAGACAGTATTCCTGAGACACTGTAAATCAATTGGCAAAATTTAGCATATTTTGTCACATGTTCGTGGGAAGTGTTCCGATGCTGAAGCAGTGAGTGACTCAATACACGTAAGGGAAGATCCTGTACTTGACACGTTGACAATAGCGATCCCAACTAGAACCGTACTTCTTCTTACAGGCAGCAGAGTCTCGTCTTTCCCGGTGTACTAACAAGATGAGGAAGTAGATCGGATAAAAGTACGTCAACGGATTTGGACCTGCAACAAGAAAACAAGATACATCCAGTGTCAAATCAACGTGAGTTCATACAACATTTCCACCATACTGTCTTAGACATTGTGGATACATTTCCTCTACAAATTGCAGGTAAAATTGCAATTTCTAAAAATTAACATTTTCCTAGTTTTCAGTATAGATCTGAAATTCAGTTTCCAATGAAAGAAAAAGATGTCACATACCACAAGGCAAAGACCAGGCTAACGCCATGAGTAGATCACCGAGGTAGTTTGGCTTTCTGCACATTCCCCACCAGCCGGACACAATCAGCTTCTTGCCAGTCGATGTGGGTATGGTCTTCAAATCTGCAAATACCGGTAACACAACATTGTTATCTTCTAATGTCTACAATAGCATTTAAACAAACCAGACCTACACAGCATAGTGGTCAAAACACAAGACTGCTTAGCCGAACATGTAAACTAGTGCTTGAATTTGGGTCAAATTTGTTACGCAAATCTGTCCGAACCAAATCCAAAATGATAGCTTGCTTTTTTTTACCCATAGTTCATACACTTTATAAATGATGAACTTCCATGACTTCAAATAAAAGCCCCAAATTGTCCAGTTAGGATGTTGTCAGAGTTCAAACCATGGCAATTAGTGTGCTAAATGTGCTTGCCTACAATGCAAAATTTAAGGAAGTTTTGTTGACAATAAAGAAGTAAACAAAACTACTTACGGGCAAGCTTAGGACTGTTAGGATTCTTTCTGAACGAGTTCTTTTGAGAATTTGCAGATCGGAAGATGTAGTATCCGATCACTGTAAAAGAAAGACGACATTGTTATGGCAACCCATGAAAATGATCTCCAAACCTATCCAAAACAAAGTTATATTTGGAGTCAGACACAAAATGAATATATTACAGAAAATTAAATAAGATTCCATTTAATATCATGTTTATGTTAGAAAAGAACTTTTTTTCACTTGCAAGATAATGGAAATTATGAGATTTGGCAAACGAACAAATTTAAATTAATACATGTAGTATTTCACTCGAGATAAAATTTATATGAAATAGATTAGTTTAATATCCATTTTTATTACTAAAATCAATTTTAATTCATATATATTTAAGAATAAAGCAATATCTACATTATTGTGAAACAGACTATGAGCATTGATACTCGCATCTCTTGAAAGTTCCTGGATAAACATAACAAAAAATAGTACCATGTACATGTTTTGTAAAACAAACACTTTAAGAATGTTTTATTACGTTTTGGAAATGTTCTATTTACAACTCATCCAATATGAAGTTTCATCCACTTTGATAAATATGTTGAATTTAGAATTTAGCAGAGGCTATAAAAAAGCCGTCATACAATTAATTCCACACTAACATATTTATCACAAACTTACAGTTAATAAGAGCTATGCCAGCCAGTGTATACCAGGCAAAATTGGGAGGGTGGTTCACAAGAAAGCGAGTCTGCAGCGTGTATAAGAATGGCACCCATACAAGATCACCAAAAATTAACATGTACCCAAAACCATCATGGGTAATATCCATTGTCGTCAGAATGGCATTCTGAAAGTAAGATTATACATTTTAACCACAAGTTATAAAAAGATGTATGAAAGATTATAATGCTTAATTTTTTTTAAATGTACACGTTTTTATTTTCAGTAAGACACACGTGTCTATTACAATATTCTGCTGTAACTGATTAGTTGATACATCACAAGTCAACCAATGAAAGTACACGTCATCCTAAATTCTATTCAACTATCTTGTCTGATGTGGTCTTGTATACCAATATATTTAAGAGGGATCAATTTGGCGATGTGCTAAGTGTTTTCTCACGAAAGTGTGACGAATGAGATAAAAATAATGTGCGCATGGTGCATATATATTCACAATAATGCACATTAAAAAATGTCTGGGACATACCTCAAAAAAGAGAGCATCAGCAACGTAGAATGTCTGGAAGGCTGTAACCATGGTAAGAGCTGGAGGAAAGGAACCAGTTTCTGTGTGCGCCTTCAGGACGAAGATGAAATTCAGCATCAACCAGCCAATCAAACCAGGACGCAACTCGCAGAAAAATTTAAGATCAAAGTTCCCAATACGAGGATTCAGTTCATGGCCCATAAAAAAGTCATAAATGACATTTCCTGCAAAATGAGAAAAAAAATATGTAAATTTTGCCCAAAAGAAACCACCAAGTTAAACTTGGCGAGAAAGATCCAGATGTTTTGGAGCAATATTATTCCAATAAAAGATCAGATTTGGCCCAGATTTCATTCAATAGAGGGATCGGGAGACGATGGCTTTAATAATCAAGGCAGTTATTTCTCTGAATAACACAAACTTTACAACCATACATGTGGTATGTTGAATACAAGTGGATACGATTCCACCAAGGTAACATGCTGGGGACCATCTGTTTTTGTTATGAATTTAACCAAAACTCCTATATGGCGAACATCAAACCAATTATTTCAACATATTTAGATCAAAATTTCCACAAGTCTCCATGAATGTCAGAGACAAATGCTAGTCAGTAGTGTTATGTGACATGCTAGCAAGTTTAGTATTTTATTTATTACCTTACTTATATTTTATTGTGATACAAACTCATTCAACGTCATTCAACACTGGTTCTACTCAATGTATCGGACACCATGTTTAAAATTAATTGTGACATGTTGCGTTTCGCCAAAATTATCTTGCTAGCACCTGTAAGTGGTTGGTGATTGATGTTCATAACCATATAAGTGAGAAGTCATACCAATGTTCTGATATTTCTCAGTGAGAAAATATGATAAATGTTTCCTGTTATGTTTGCCCTTCTGGGCAATAATTTTCATTATGGTTTTACATATGATTATTAGATCAATGATGTTAATTTGGACAATCTAATAGTTTGTCTTTCTAATTACCTGTATTTCCACTAGGTGACAGTTTGTACTTGGCAACAAATCTCGATTTCAAATACAATACAACACTGAGAAAAACGGAGAAAACAAACGCTGAAGTCAGTATCATATGGAATTTGTTGTAGACCTTAAGCAGTGGAAGTTTAAAGAAGACTGCCAGGCCAAATGCTGCAATACTGACCAACAAGGCAAAGAAACCTGCAATGTGAAGTAAAAAGAATATAATACACAACTGTACAATGACAAATATTTAAATGTTTACATTTTCTATGCATAGATTGAGCTGGTTGGTGTTTGTATTATTGCTATAAATGGTTGTTTTCATATTGCTATATAGGTTCACGGACAGTTGTATTGGCCCTAACCAAATCCTATGGAAAATATTGTAGTATACATTTTTCATATCATATCAACTGAATATTTAAGACGAACAACGTGACATGACCAGTTGAAATGAAATAGTTTGCAAGTCTGATACGATCAAAGTTGACAGTCAAACCCAGTCTATCGAGTAACATGAATAAGGCTACTACTAACAGGGAGAGGAAACTGAACGCAAGTCATATTCGTCTATTTTTAAGTTGACCACTGTGCTTACCATTGCACCTGTACTTCAGTTTTGTTCCTGACTTCAACGTTTGACCTTCAACAACACGACCAACTGGAAGTATACTAAGCAATGCTTGAAATGCAAGCCATCCCAAAAAGATGTAAGTGGCTTCCTTATCAAAGAAATATGATACGCTAGGAAACTTTGGCAACTGTTTAATTGAGCATCTGTCCTGAAAACAATACATTAAAAATTATTACGGAATGTTATAGGTGACAAATATATCTTGCATAGTTATGAGGAAATTATCAAATGTTTTAGTAAAAATAATTTCTAACAATAGTTATCCTGAAATATGACGTTTCCCTATTGTGCAAAAGGATACAAGAGAAATCTAACCAGCCTTAGACTACGTTATCACTAGAGCAGCTGATAACTTCAAGCCCTCTACTCAATTTGAATCTTTTCTTTGCTTTACAAATCTACATTTGCATTGTTCGCTGACCAGTTTGTGTGTAAAAATGCGACAAAATGCATTCTAAAAAATATTAGTTCACAATAAATTAAATTTTATTGGCCATTTTCAACTGATTCTGGTGACTGAAAATTTAAATTTAGTTGCCCTAATTTTTGTTTGGCCTACCACCTTGATACGAATATAGATTCTATTCTTTATTGAGGTTGAGTTTTTTTTGTGTGTGACACAATATTATTAACATGTCATCTGATAAAGACCTATATAGAAATAAGTCATGCATATACATCGCTGTATCAAAATCTACTTATTGACGCATTACAGGAAAAGAATGTTCACGTCACTTGTGACTGTTTATACCATTCATGAACTGGTGAAAACTTTCAAAACATTTTAAGGTAGACATTCAGATGCACCATTAACACAGTTAATGCCTGATGCAATACCTTACTATGACCTGTTTTATGCTTTTTTTATCATTTCAATGAAGACAGCAGAGAAACAATATGGCTGTGCTTACAACGAAAGCCACTGGTTCAGCAGAATATGTTCACCTTTTGCAAACACCTGATACCATCACTGCTTTGGCTCATGAGTATATGTCATCTGGCCATTATCAAATGTCCCCTCGACTCTGCAATATTGTTTGTCCGATGTCTTCATCGAAACAAAAAAAAGAGCATAAAACGGATCAAAGCATGGTATTACACAAGACATCATCTGTGTCACTAATCCGTCATATTGTGAAAAACAACTTACAACAAAACGTATAATCATAACGATAATTAAGTACAAAGCAACAAAGCACAACGGAGTTAATGTAATAAAATGTATATCTCACTTTTCCACATGCAAGGTTTATAGAATAAGCAGTTAATGGCAGGAAGAAAATCAGGAACAATGCACCCAAAGCTCCACCAAATTCTTTCTTGGTTGATAAGATTTCTTCAACTCTCTTCACCATATTGCCTTTGACCTCTCTCTTTATATCCTTAGTAATCTTTGAAACAGATACTTTCTGAAAGGAATGAAAATGGTCTTAAATGCCGTTACAACAAATATGTAACTGAACTAGAACTTGCATATCACGCATATACATGCAATTTGCTGATGCATAAACTTTCTACATCTTTGCGAACTAATTTGTTTATAAATCGACGTGTGCAGAAGAAAATGAAAAACCCACTTTGATTTACATAACCAGTTTTTATAATTCATTTTAAATTCATTTTGAGAAACATAATTAAAAAGCATGTAAAACATAACAAATATAATTGACTATTAATGCCTAGATAAAAATAAGTCGTTTGATAAAAAAAATTAGGTAGAGTAAGTGGGAAGATTTTTTCCAAAAATTATGAATTTAATAATGTATACACAAGTTATTTCATGCATTTGATAAGTTTTACTTTTAGTTATAACTTAAGATCCACCAGTAACCACTCAAATTGACTATTTTAATAAGCCAAGCAATATAAGGTTAAGACAAATGAAGCAGGGTTTTGGTTAGTAATTTATCAAGCAAATGAGAGTTGAAAACTAGAATAGATAGATCTACTAAACGAAAAAAGAAGATAAAACGAACTCTAGTGTAAAGCAGAACTGTGCATTGTTACAGATTATATATTGGTTAAAAATAGATGTATCATACTGTAGTCAAACATTGATAAATAAAACTCACGCTGGTTCCAGCCAAGTTCATACATAAACAACATACATGTACTTTTATTTATAGTTACATTTTAAATTTGTGTAAACTTTTCGAAATTCTATTTGGTGAAATGAAGTTAGTGTACTTTTCGACATAACCAGCCTAAAAAAAATCATCATCGACAATGACGCTACAAGTTATATTACCATCTCTACTTAGTTAAATATTCTTAATGTTCGTATAATTAGTTATAAGACTGTAAAATGCAGAACAGCAGTTATTGACAAAAATCTGGTTTACTGTAACGATACATGAAAATAATAAATCATTAAAGAATCTTTAACCAAATTAAATCCCAAAATGATATTGTAGTTACAAAGCTTTAATACACTCGCACATGTCCAGAAAATATGAGCGATACAGAAAACTGTTAGTCTTTTACTTGTGTCCAGTCGAAAGTAGACGGAAATAGGTGAAATTAGTTCAGCAGTCAGAGCATGTGTGATCGATCAAACATATTCATACATACTTCTCTGTCCACTATGTCTTGAATTCTCTGGGATTGCCGGACGTGTGTTACCTTGATCTCCTTTTTCTCTGCCCGCGGTTTGCGCTCGGAACTCGATTTCCTATCAGTACTGCGTGATCGAGATGACGACTTGGTGTAGCCTTTGGTCGAACTGCTTCTGGCACGACTCCGACTGCGACTGCGTGACCGAGAGCTTCTCCTTGACGAAGAACTCTTAAGAGATTTCTGAAAATACATGGTAAAAACAGAGAAATATTAAACTAATCATAATAAACCAACTTGAATCCTGACTAAAATCACTAATTTTCCCAATCCCATCAGCCAATGGGCTCCAACAAAAAATCTTATCTCGCCTTCATGTAAAATACTCTAATTCCATTGGTTACTTAGCCTTTGACAAAACCCTTATACCCCGCGCGAGCGATCTCTTGTACCCCGCCTGTAACATCGGAATGTTGTTATTGTATTAATGCGCCATCTGACGAAGAAAAACTTGAGATGGGACAGGCAATCACTTCTGGGGCCTGTTCCACAAACAATTTACGACTAGTTGTGGACGTAAACGTAAATATGTAACA
>JAULBR010097518.1:0-11538 GCA_032355825.1 Melanodrymia aurantiaca
TACAAGGGAAACAGGTGGCGCCACCTATCCCCACGGGTTTTGCCGAAGTGTTTCTATAGCTATAATTATTCACACTGGTCATATATATGTGTGTGCAAAGTTTCATGCTTGTTTCCAAAAGTGCACAGACATTGTACTAATCGACTGGACTATAGATTGGAATCCCAATCGGGACATGCATGCTGTACCAGCTCAAACCATGCAGTGTGTGCTCCACAAGACTCAATGAGAAGATGTATACTACCAGAAGTTACTGGTATAACAAATGACGTGGTTTGTGTTATCCTGCCTGTGGGGAAGTGAATATACAATCTGGTGCTACTTATAATGTAATGGAGTAACGGATTTGTTCTATCATACTAACACTAAGTTCCGCCTGGACGGACATCAAGGACAGCCGTGCTTCCCCTCAATTGGATATAAGCATGTACATATGTTATACCTAACTCACTTCAGACAAACAAACATGTATCCATGTGTATCACACGCAATTGTCTCTATATGATACCTATTGAACGTGTTCGTACTGTGAACAGTGAGTCGTGTATTGATGCGACAAGTTAAACGAGTACGTGGTATTGTGCGCGAATGGAGGTCGGTGTAGACAATGTATGTGTGAAAGTGTGACGTTCTCCGTGCACTAGGTGACACACTAACATACTTCTTCTACTGCTAGTGTAAGTCATTTGTCTGAGAGAACTTCGCATTGCGTATGTGCTGGACATTCAACTGCCTAATCTCAGAATATATGCGGGTTTCTTTTTTTTGGATGCACAAACTGTAATAGATTCCGCACTCTGACAAAGTGTCGTACAAAATAACCATAATAGTTGTACATGTATATACATGTAGTTACCGTCACATTAACTCTCTGCAAAACCAACTGATAGGTGATGACATTCAAATGTTAGCAGATGAAGTAATACCGTATGTAAAACCATAGACTTGTTTTTCATACATTGGTTTCACTTTAGAATGTTTCCTAACGCTCGAGTTAGTTAGTTAGTTACAACCTATTTACGAGCTTATATCCAATTAAGGTTGAAGCACGTCTGTCATAGGCACGCCGTCCAACTGCCTCCAGGACAGAAGTTAGTGTTAGTATGACAAGAAACCCGCTATTCTTATTTGATAAGTAGCAATGAGTCTTTTATATGTACTTGTCCACAGACAGGGTAGCACATACCAATGCCTTTGTTATGCCAGTTGTGGAAACTGGTGGGTGTAATTGGAAGTACACCTACCCATTGAGCCTTGCGGAGCTCTCACTCTGGGTTGGAGTCTCTACTGGTATGTCACGAATGAGATTCGAACCCAGTACCTACCAGCCTGATGGCGAAGCGTTAGCCACTACACCACTGAGAAAACTAGTATGTATATAGTGACAAGATGACTATTCCTCAGTTGGTGTTGATGGGGGACTTCAAAATGATTGTTTGAAAAATTTCGAATAAATATATAAGGACTTTCCTCCAACAACCGTCCATATTTATGAATCAATGCATACTTCTATCACATGACTGTCACATGAGTTTGGCGTCTATAAATATAGGCAGCAGAAGTGGACAATGTGTTTTGCTTTGACCATTTTTTTAGTGATAGTCAATGATTAGTTAATGAACAATTCAATTTGGTATGAGCGAAACTGATTTCTTTCATTGATAAAACAAGAAATAGTATATTTTGTTCACAGAATTGCTGTTGAATACCGCTGACAAACGATCAATGAGTGTTGATATAGTAATGTGTTATTACATATAATGACGTCTCAGTCTCGGGTTTTCGCAAGATTTAGGACAAAAATGTGACGTGTTCAATTATTGATAAGCTCCACTATTGATTATCGTACGACATGTGTTGACATGGGCGTCACTTGGTGGGGGACATGTCCCCCCATCCCACCCCCACTTTTTAGTATAAATAGCGAATTACCACACATTAATGTATTATATACCATACATGCGACCAGCATGCACCGAAGACATCTGTTCTGGGTGAACGGTGCTTGCACAAACGGTAATCCCCTCCCCCCACCACCACCACAACTTTTCTTCAGAAAATGACGCCCATGTGTGTTGAGATGTAGGGCTCTATTCGTTCTATTGTGATATTGTAGTACATAATAATTATGACGCAGGTAAAATTGTTGATGTGTTTTATTTGGTAGGTGTATATCGCTCTATTGTAAGACTTAAAAGGTAATTTTTATTGATCTAACATTTCCTTTGGCGTTATTTATTAATACATGACTTGTGGGTGTTTTCAGCCGCGTTGTACCATAGAGACTTGGTAAATAATGTCAGGTCAGGTTCAATACGGTTAGTATGTCACGGAATGTAAAAACATCTCCACTTACTCTACCTGCGGCTGATCAAAGGGAAGTGGATGACGTCAGTACAGGTATATATAGGCGTGCATCAAGTCGTAAGTATACAGGTGCACATCAAAGGATGTTACAGGTTTGAATCTGTTGTGTGAGTGTGTGCTATTGATCTGCACATTGCAATCGATCGGGGCAGAATGGAGACCCGGGGATATAGTCTTTACCTACCCACAGTTAAATCTAGTCAATCGTGCGTGACTGAAGGAAATATATAATTGATTAACGTATTTAAACCCCAGCACACGGCGACGGGACAGCATGCGACGTCAGGGGTCAGAGGTCGCAACATAATTTATTGTAACAAGTGCCCGTGTGTCCAATTATTTATTTTATATAAAAAAAAACATAGTTTACTAAACTCTAATAAAATTCTTAATTACATGTTATTTTGACAAATTAAAATAGTTATTGGAACGTACACGAGGTCTGTTGATTGCGTGAATGGTGCTACTTAATGAACAGACGTAGCGTGTGTGACAAATTGGCTGGTAATCGGCGACCGACGAGCAAACGACACGGAGCTATGTTTAGTAATAGAAAAGAATAAAGATATTAACCAAAACGCGATCGCTTGTCTTTCCTAGCGGTGGGAGGGACGGCGGGATTTGGCTAAACGTCAGACCGAGCCCACTGGCCCACGACCGTCCACCACCCACACACAATACAACATGTGCAGTCGTGTTTCAGTGTGGACAACATGCAACCAGTGTTTGTTTAATAGTCCAGTGCAGTCTTGACATTATAATGGTAGAATACTGCAAAGTAGGACCACGTTCACAGAACACTCTACTGCGCGTATGACGTCATAATCCAATATGGCCGCCCACTCATTTTATTCACATCAAATTGTAAATGGCATTTTGCACTATTATACAAGACTCTACTACACTATAACGATCTCCCATTGGCTTCACCTAGAGCGAACTTCCCTTTAGCTCAGTGGAATCCTGGTTCGCACCTCTCCAGTGGAGGTTGAGTTATCTGTTACATGTATGTAATATTTCTAGCTGCTAGTTGAAAAATAGTAGCCTATGTGGCAGTAGCACATTTTTTCTAAGACCATTTGTCTACATAGCCATTTCTCTGACATCCCATTATAGTCCTAACACCTTGATTATTAACCAATGTACTCCAGTGGTTTGTTAAACAAACACACTTTATTGTTTTGCCAAACTTGCTGCAAACTGAATGCTATGACCACCCAACACATGGGACAAGGAAAAGCAGTGAATGCTAAGGTTTAAATACACTCTAGATATATAAACTATTCATATTATTTACCTATCTGAGTATAAACAAATATCTACCCGGGATCTGAACAAAGCAAGACCGAAATACAAATACCACATGAGTCACCGTTAGATACAATTTATTTTACAACTTGCTGTTTCAAAACGTATCAAACGAGCAAGCTAGATACATGTCTGCTCAACGAGTTGTTGGTAAATGATAGATATAACGAACAAGAGTGTAGTATTCTATTTCTTACACTGCCGCAACACTGCTTTACGTCTAAATGTAACCAAGTATGCGCTGTAAAATAACGCAAATTGATTATTGTAACCAAGTATGCGTTGTAAAATGACGCAAAGTGATTAATGTAACCAAGTATGTCTTGTAAAATGACATAACGTGATTAATATAATGATTTGTACGCTATAAAATGACGCAAAGTGATTAATGTAAATTGTAATGGAGAAGAGATATTGATATCTACTCTGATGTCCGTAATAACCGACATTTGAGTCAAAATAAAACAATAAGAAAACGGCGATATACACATCATTGGAATTGTTACAAACATTAGTGTTCATTCTGGGAATAGAAGACAAATAAAGTAACTGTTACATATCACCACGGTCACATTGTGCTCCGGTTGCCCATCAGTACAAGCTGCAGTTTGTTTTAATGCTTGTCAGGAAAAAAGAGCATTTAACAGAACGTTCTGTTTGATTGATGAGATAAATTGATTCGATGACTGGGCAATACAATATCACCTTCTAATGGTTTACCAGCCCGTGGCTGTTGTTGATTATTAGAATTAATCTGTTTAAAGAAACGTTAATGCAAAACGTTAATGGAAAGTTAACACGCATTGAGTAACAAAGCAAACAGACACGCAGTTATACATTCCTGTCAAGAAACAAAATGCACACTGTTAAAGAGAATCCGTCACATGATTTCCTGACAGATATATTAATAGCTTGCTCAGCCGCGGTTACGTATTTAGAATTACGTCACTATTAAGAAAAAAATCCTAGCTTAACTGTTTCACCTTGCCTGAAACATGCATTAATTTTATGAAATAATTATGTGTACACATCAAGCATGCATTAAAATAGTTTGCTTTAAAATACGTAATTAGCGTATTACATCTCACGAATGCAAGTATGTCTTGAAGAAATAATTTATTGTTTCTTGATTGTCCTGACATCTCTGTTGTGACAGATTCCATTTAATTAACCAACTATATCTTGCATGAACAACAACCAAAACATCATCATTTAGATACTGTGCAGTACAATGGGATGGTGAACACACTAATAGCGGGTAATATCGTATTATGTTAGCACACACTTGCTCACCTGTCGAATAGCGTCGCTGTCATCAGTGTTAGTTAGTCCAAACCACGCGGTGTTAGTAGATAACTCAACTGGGGTTAGAATGATACTCGAAATCGACCGTTCACTTGCTTTTTTCGTTATTGAGCTGCCAGAATGACAAATCTTGTGTCTGACGTCATACACATCAGTTGTAGATGGAGTCCACCAGTCACAGTCGTGATCGACGACAAACTGAGGGCCAAGTTTGATCGCGCCATCGTCGCGACCTGGTGTGTTCTCGGTCTCATCAGGAATCGATATGACGTCGTCATCAAAGTCACTCTGCACGGAAGTAGAACTGTCTGACAAGTCACTGAAGTCATCATCGTTCGTGTCGGTTCGCCGACTCTTCTCGTGAATCTCCGAGCCGTTGGATCGCACTGATTTCGTGTTCCTTCGTTTCCTGGCGTTAGCGGACTTCGGTCTTACTGCACGCCGTGTGGAGGCTGCTCTCCTCAACTCCATCCGGTCGTATTCTTCTTCCTCTTTGATGGTGAAGCTGGCCAGGCTGGGGATGGAATGCTGGTTCTGTTTGAGCATGCTGTGCGATCTGAACGGGTCTCTGAGCTCCTGGCGTCTAAGACTTGGTCTGCTCGACATGCACCGTGGGGTGTTCGAGCCACGACCGCTGTCAAAGAAGTGTCTCTCCAAGTCATCGAGACTAACCTCGTTGTTATTATCGTTAGTTAGATCTGATGGATTACGGAGTTTGCCTATATCAGACTGGGCTCGATTCACACAAATACTCTTCCGAACTGCAACCGTCGAGGGACCAGCGCACGTGCTAAACCCGCTGCCCATATTTCTTCTGACTCTTTGTGATCACGTGCTAGGATTATAAGTCACGTGGTCCTACACGCTTGGCGATCACGTGCTAAGAATTTGTGTTACGTCATGGCGTCGATGACATCATTCTGAACATGAAAGAAAAACAAAAATATATTAATTAAAATGTGTTTGAAACGTGGTAAAGATTAAAATTGACCACGAATATGAGTGATAACACATTGGCAATAACGCTATATGTAGATCTAGATCGACCTAGTCAGACAATGCATTTTGATGGAATCCTTGTGTACGTCCTTAATATGATTATTCTTCTACACGGAGTGAGCGCCAGAGTAGGGTGAACGTATACGGCTGAGGACTTCTCCCCTCAAGTTTCCTGTAAAGTGTATATCGAATACACTTGACTGAAATTGGTTTGACTTTTATAAGGTATATATTATTTATATGATATCGCCGATCTAATTGGCATCCTTCGTAAAGGTCACTCCGACCGGCTTGCGGGTATTGCGTAACAAAAGGTGCATCAATGAATGAATAAATGATTACTTCTGAATTATTCTTCTCCAGTCATTTATTACTCATCTAGATCACTGTATGTGAAATACGTGTTGAATTAACTCAACGCGTACTCATAGGACACAGCCTATAGTCCTATACCATTTCAACCTAAGACATAAATCACTATTATGTGTTATATATTACATACTAATTATTTCAACGTCGCCATTTGTAAAAAGAGAACATGGCGCTACATGTTCCCATTGAACGCGAACCTCTATTACTACTATATCTATCAGTTTCAATTCTCAGCTGAAGTGACAATACATGTATGATGGATTAATAGCTGTCATTATTATGTTTAACATTACTCAGAATGTGAAGATAATATTTAACTACAAAATACAATATAATATATTTACATCAATATGAAGTAGCAAGGCAATCGTGACGAACCTACATGTTATATTCACCTTAGTACTGCAGTTTCTAACCTACTTTCAAACTCACTTATTAGCATAGCAAACACAAAGGGGTATAGTACGTAACCTCGAAACAATCCACTTGGGAATTAAAAACATAGATATAACCCCAACGTGCAGATAAACTGTCCTTCAAATAGTTCTTCCATTGATTCAGATCCAATATTTGAGAGATATACTTACCAGCCATTAGAAGATTTTGTAGGAAATAATGCTGGCATTATAATTTCCGCAAAAACAAATCACTTGTTATCATCTTGATTAGTCTACAGAGTGTTTCGAGCCGGTCATTATTAGTGATTACAGATACGTGACAGTTCTAAACGTGACGTCATAACTTTGCCGCAACCTGCTACCGTGACATGCCTTCAGCAGCGCAATGCAAGTCTTCATTTTTATTTAACTTATGTTAATAATTATTTCAATTAGGCACAATGGTTATACATTATAAACAATGTATTGTGATAACATAATGAATCAGTACAGTACTCGTTAATAAAGGTATAACAATCTTCGGCAGTCATCTGATTTATGACAATATGATATGACAAGACACTCGGAGAGTAACCTCTGTTTATTGAGATTGGTTAGTTTCTTCTTGCAGTTTGAACCAGATAACTGACAGTTCACGTCTCGTGTTCCCCTTGTTTGTTTGTTTGTTTGTTTGTTTGTTTGTTTGTTTGTTTGTTTGTTTGTTTGTTTGTTTGTTTGTTAATACATACACCCCTCGAGAATTGTTCAACTCTGCAATAACACGGCAACAATTCTGTATTAAGCTATTACAATTAGTCCAGGAGCATTAGATCAAATATGGACCAAACCCGGAAATAAATAGTACTAAGCTGAATTTTTCAGAATATTTCCCTAATGCAGTGAGAAACAACATATTAAAAGTCCCCAAGTTTCCCAGTGGTGCTTTTTTTTGTTTACGACCAACATTGAAAAATCATATGATACTGATTTTTAGCAATATTTAAGGGGAGGGGGCAAATACAATCGACTATAATAACAGTAGTTATGGGCTGATTTCAACATATTGGGTATTAATGTATGTGTATTTGGTGTGGCGACATATTGGTGAAAACTAATAACCAATCAGATCATTGATGACGTCACCAAATGTCAAAAGGTCATGTCGCCACGGCGAAAACGAACATTTCGCTTTTTTTATGTTTCAAGTGACCTGAGTGTGTTATAATGATCAGTTGGTAAAAACAATTTATGTCATTCAAAAGAGACTTCTCACCAGTTAATTTTGGTATAAAAATATCCAGGAAATAGTATATTTTAAAGTTACATTAACCCCTTATCCTTTACGTGTATAATATAGGAAATCATTTGCATTGTTCCAATTGCAACTGGATGTATACACAATTACCAATGTTCCCAAAAAGTAAGATTTTGACTGTTCTTACTATATAAAGCATTGGTAGCATGTTGTAGGGTCAGTATATTGGGAAGGGGGTGAAGGGAAAGGTTTGAGGGGTGTCACTCCTCAAATAAAATAGCTTGTGGGATCACTTTCTTAGCCGGTTATGACCAGTTAGTAAATAAAATCAATGTCATTCAAAAGTGCCTTCCCACTAGTTAATTTTGGTATACAAATATACTGGAAATAGCACATTTTACACTCAGATTAACATCTTATCTTTTACATGTACAATTAAAGAAATCATTTGTATTTCTTACAAGTGCAATTAAATGTATACATAACTACCAATCTTCCCAAGAAGTGAGATTTTGACATTTCTCACTGCTTAAAACATTGATATCACGTTGCATGGTCAGTGCAATGCAAAGGGGTGGGGACGGTGGGAAAGGGTATACAAGGCATTCCTCAAACAACTTGTGGGGGCAGCTTTTTGCCCATTGGGGTAACACTAAAGGATGTCCAAAACCAAATTCTACATGCGCCGCTAACACTGTGTTTACAATAAAAGAACAATTCAAATACAATGTACACCAAAAGGTTTCAACTCAGGAAGAAACTTTTTGGTGCAGGTTTCGGAGCATGTTCTGAAATCCTAAGCACAGTATACGTGAGATACCTAAAATCAGTTATAGTGTATGGTTCGAAATCATTGTCAACATCAGCGAACTCCAACAAACTAAGGATCAACTTGGTTCAACACTGAAGTAACCACATGCTTATATAGGTTGTGAAGTCAATACCAATCGATGACATAGCGAAGACAGATAATATTCAAGACCAATCGATGACATGAAGAAGACAGGTGATATTCAATACCAACCAATGACATGGAGGAAGCAGATCTTATTCAATACCAACCAATGCCATACATGTACAGAAGACATGTTATTCAATACCAACCAATGACACGGAGTAGACAGATGACATTCAATACCAACCAATGACACGGAGTAGACAGAAGATATTCAATACCAACCAATGATGTGGGGAAGACAGTTGAACACAGAAAGCAACAACATTGAAATATATCAACTAGGTGTACCCAGGCAATGATTGGACATATGCATACACAGATGTGTCTGCTCTTGGTGCCAGAAAGGATGTAGGTAGTGGAATCTTCATAACCAGAGCAATATGCAACCTCCATGTCATTGGTTGTTACTTCTTCTTTTCGTTACTGAATATCATCTGTCTTCTCCATATCATTGGTTGATATTGAATGTCATCTGTCTTCTCCATGTCAATGGTTGGTACTGAATATCATTTGTCTTCTCCATGTCATTAGTTGGTGTTGAATACCATATCATCTGTTGTCTCCATGTCATGATTGGTATTGAATATCATCTGTCTTCTCCATGTCATTGGTTGGTATTGAATAACATGTCTTCTCTATGGCATTGGTTGGTATTGAATACTAGTATCATCTGTCTTCTCTATGTCATCGAATGGTCTTTTCCATGTCTTCTCCTATTTAGAGTTCGCCAAGTGGGTAAAAAGGTGACCCCACAAGTTATTTGAGGTGTACCCTGTATACCCCTTCCCACCACCCTCACTCCTTCGCATTGCACCGAGTCTGACCCTGCAACATGCTATCAGTGTTTTAAACAATTGAACAATTGAAAATAGTACAACCCATGTATGTGCTAAGCATTTAAAAACTATTTTGCTGCGTAAACAATGCCATATTTTGGTAAACTACTAGACGTATTAATGACACTAGTAAATGGTAAATATTGATTTAGATATATTAAAATGAAGCTGATTTCATGACAATATATAGGTAAGCTATTGGACAAATTGGGCCTGACTAATGTCTTTGTAAATAACGGACAGGTAAATAAAAGTAAGTAACAAACCATAATTTCAATGGCCGAACATTGGGTTACGCAAAATTTTATCTCTATCAATATAAACTTCAAACAAAACCATTGTTCTCGCAATTTTTAGTGTGATATATTATCACAGTGAATTATTTAGCCATATTGTATGGACAAATTCATGACAGATGCATTTGATGACAGATAAATCATCTAATAGGTTCCACTTGGAAACTTGGGGACTTTTAATATGTTGTTTCTCACTGCATTAAGGAACTATTCTGAAAAATTCAGCTTAGTACTATTTATTTCCTGGTCAAACTCTAATGCTCCTGGACTAAATAACATAACACAGATGACTTGGGATAAAACGTTCTTTTCTTTATAACGTTAAAAAAACAAACAACTATGTATTACTATTTTAAAAGGAAGATACTCAATTACATGGCATCCTAACGTTGACTACCGCGAACAAATAACAAAACCGTAAATAGATCAATTCTCCTTTTTCTGTCTTAACGCGTCTTTCCTCCCCCCCCCCCATTTTCTAAAAAGGGACCCTAAAAAATGGTCCAGATTATAGCCTGGAAACTATTGCTCGTACTGGTCAGAAGAGCGGCTGGTTGGAGCACGTGTTAGTCAGATCAATAACAAGTGTCCACAACGCACTCAATATGTATTGACATGTGATCCAAACAATATTCTAAACTACAATGAAATGGAGACCCAATAACCGTATTCTTAAAAGGACTTTCGTCGCATCTTTGCAATAAAATATAGGGTGACAATAACCCTGCCCTGTCAGAACAGAACACTTCTATTGCGACCAGTGTTTATAATACATGTATTTACAGTATTTACATACTAATCGCCTCATAAAAATACTTATGTATATATGACTTCGCAGTAATAACACTATTTATCACATTTGATATCTTGTCAATAAACATGTTGACATAAAGAAAAGTTAGAAGGAATTTCAGGCCTCGTTTACAATTTTGTTCATGTTTAATTGTTATTATTATTTTCAAAAGTTGTACTCTTAATAATTATCTCCTTGTATGGACGGACGGACGGACCATGGACCAATACGTGGCTAACATAAGCTAAGCTCTTGGATGCTAAAGATTCTGCTCATGACTAAACAAAGCATGTATAACTCGTACAAATGATAAAAGTCGTTAATAAACTATCTAATGTCGATCCCTACCTTATAAAGCAGTTTCTCACAATGTAACAGTTGGCGTTTAACCACCAGCGGCGCATGCGCAGTGAAGTGACGAACAACGCAACGATAAAGGAGATTAATAACAAACGGGGATTGATTAGAAACGAGGATTAGTCGATAAGCCGCTGGAACTCTTTCCAGTTTGTAGCGGCGCATGTAACACGAACACAGCGAACGCAGCCTACACAGCCTATACTCGGCCACAATAGACATGCACGAGACGAGCGAACCAGGGGCCTTATTCACAAAGCTCACTTAGCTGCTTACGTGCATGTAAGGCTATCGTAACTTCCACTTAAGATTTAC
>JAULBR010097529.1:0-11538 GCA_032355825.1 Melanodrymia aurantiaca
TGTTCTCAAAAACTGTAGATTCCTAAAAAATAATCTACAGTTAACACAATAGTATGACGTCACAACTGTGGATTAAACGTATGTAATTATGTAGATAAACGAGGCCAGTATTTCCTGCACTGTTTATATGCCAATCAAATTGCGTATAACTCGCTTCACTTCGTCTTCGTTTTGGCGCCAAGTTGATGACTGAGGGTCTGTAAACAAGGCTGTATGGTTTTCAAGCTAATAAGCCATTAACTTCAATCTGTATAACCCAACCTTTAGTGTGTCCCACGTGATTTGTAGTAGTTTTCCGTAGATCACTTTAGAGAAAAATGGTAAACAAATAATAAAAAAACGACTATTTTTTTGTCCACATTTAATTATATAATTTGGACAAAAAAATAGTCCTTTTTTATTTTCAAAAACGTTTTACCTTTTTTCTCTATGATAAACGAAACTAATGTTATCTACGAATAACATACTACAAATCACGTGGGACACTATACATTGAATTAAACAAAAACACTGTATTGGTGCCCCACCGTCATGGATTGCTCAGAATAGCTTCAACTATATTTCGACACATTCACGTTAGTTAAACATATATTACCTGAATCAATGAACTGCAAAACGCAGTTACATTTGATTTAATGGTCATCGCGTGCACAGATCAAACAAGATCACCTTTGATATTTCCTATTAGAATGTTTACTGTAAAGATGAAGGGTACGAGAACGGGGGACGCCGGGGCCGGGAAACAGTGCTAATAACCTGTCTGTGAAGATGCATCGCTACATTAAAATATAACTTCAACATCATTAGGCTGGCTTTCATCCACGTTCACATACAGCTGGATACAAATGGAGTATAATGAAAATATATGGCAGTATAGTACATGCAATTACAATTGATTTTACGCTGTCTAATTCGATATTGCTGCGCGTAATACGCGATTTGTCACGCGATTAAAGGCACCATGCCTGGTTTTAAGACGAATGTCATCGTATTTGCACAGTTAATACTATTTGTAACATATTTCTGGCTCATGGAGCATTTGTATTTACTGAAATTAACATTTACTTTCTATTGCTATCAATATAAAAAGTTCACCTAAAATATCCCTTGCTGTGATTGGTTAACAGTATCCTATGTGGCGGCAGCAGTTTTCCACTGACCAAGTGCCAATATAACCATACGTTTCACATCCAATAACCGCTGATTAATAATCAATGCATTCCAGAAGTGTTGCTAAACAAACAAACTTTATCATTTTTTATGTTCTTACTAGATGATTCTTGAACTACCCAAGGAACGAGATCATGTTTAGCGGAAATGAAAGCAATATCATAACCAGGCTTCACCTTTGGACATGTTTTTTTTTTATCATTAAATTAACGCCAACAGTTTGGACATGTGATGTTTTCAAGATTTGTCAGAAATGTAGTAATTGTAAATCAACAAGAAGCCAACAGTAATATGTCCAGCCCCGCGGCATACAGCGGGTATGGAAATTACGGCAAAAAGAATGACGTGACCAGAAAAGTATCGATCATATCTATTGCTATGAAGGAGCGTATTATTTCCACGCTATTTCTTCCGTTCAGGACCACCCACAACTATAATTCAATATAAGATTGTGTTTTGACACGCGTTTAAACAGCAGCAGCGCACGTTATAATTATGTTGATCTCAACAATTGGAAACAGTCGGTGCCTTCAGCGCTCATGTGAAAAAATAAATCGAAGTTAGCTGGTTTTTGTCGAATGTATTATTATGATAATTAAAACATATTATAGTAATCATTTGCTGGCATCCGTAGCGCAGTGGTTAACACATTGGGTTTAGGGTTAGGTACTGGGTGTATCAAATAAAAGTTTCAAAGATTAAAGTTAATACGTATTATCCAATATCTTTCCCAGTTAGGCTATAACGAAATAAAACCGCCAAAACCATTAACATTGCCAAATAATTGTCTCCGTACTAACGTAGATATCAGAATCAAGATATCCGCTTGCGGCTTGATAGGTCGAGGGATCGATCCTACTCAGGGGACCCGTTGGGTTATGTCCCGTTACGAGAAGTTATCCATGACTGGTCTATCAACGGCCGTGGTGAGTGTCATACTGTCTGTGGGAAAGTGCACATAAACTCTCCCTTGCTGTTATTTGAAGAAGTGTAGCCTATGTGACAAAGTGTCGATATAACCATGCGTTTGACATCCAATAACCGCTGATTAATAATCAATGCGTTCCAGAGGTGTCGTTAAACAAACAAAGTGTGTTGGGGGTAAAGGTAACATTATGTTGTTTTTTTATAACGATACTGTTATTGCCCATCAATCGACCTGCCCTATCGATACATCGCTCTGCACCATTAATCGATCCGTCGTTCGCGCAACTAGCGATCGCTCGCGCAACAATGAACTGATCGCGCAACCATTGAGCAATCGCGCAATCATCGGATAGATGGGATAGACATTTCTGCCATAGACTAATGCCGGCACGTTTCAATAACAGGAGCGGGATGTAGCTCAGCGGCCGAGCGGCCGCCTGCGAGTCAATGGGTCGAAGGATCAATCCTCGTCAGTGGACCCGTTGGGTTATTTCTTCCGTTGCAACCAGTGAGTCACGAATGGTTTCCTCTGTGACCGTGCGATTGACATCCAATAACTCTGATTAATAATCAATGTGTTCCAGAGGTGTCGTTAAACAAACAAACTTTATCTTTGTTCCAATATCCATCCCATCCATCGACCCCATCACGGCTCAACACGTTCGATTGATGGTTTTTGCGATCGATCGATGGTTGCGCGATCAATCGGTGATTTCGCTATCGATCGATGGTTGCCCGTTCTTTCCATGCTGGCGGGATCGACATATTCATGTATCACGCAGCAGGATTTATCTATTACGCAGATCGCCTTATGGGACATACCAATGCGACATATTCAGCAAATACAGAATATAAAAGAATCAAGCACTAGTATTGTTACGCACCAGACACACATGAAAGGAAGAGGAAAATGGGCACTAAAATGTTGTCGTTCTTCCAGGTATAATTAACATCAATGTTCTGGCCAAAACCGCCTTTTGAAAATAGTCACGTGACAGATTTGAAAAGCGTTCTTGGGTTTTCATAAGTCATTATAGCTGAACCACAATCGGAAACGCGGCTTCAGGGACTATGACGAAAACATGATAAAAATAGTTAATTCTCGTAATCTCAGTGGCTCCGGGGCATGTTCCCACCGCTTCGTGTCTCGGTAGACGCCGGTTGGAAGATGCATACAGATAGAGGCGTTCGATCTGACGGACACAATCGAGGCTTCACTTCGTCGTCAGATTAACGTCCTATCTATGATGAATCCTCAGTTCCCGGTGAACAAGATATTGGAAATAATTTCCTACGGCGCATTTGTGAGTGCATTCTGCGGGTTGATAATAAGGTGTGTGTGGGAAGCAAACAATACACATTTAAGTGAATAACGTAATACTAGAATTAAAGGCACACTCTCGAGTTTCAAGAAGAATGCCATCGTACGAGGATGTCTAATAGTATTTGTAACATGTTTCTGGCTAATATGGAATTTCTTGTCATTAAAATTAAAATTTACTTACATCTTAAAGCTTGCAATATAAAACTATGTATATCTAATGTGTTTTTGGTAATTCAAATGGTTATAGTAGCTTGGGTAGGTGTACTTCTACTTACACCGACCAGTGTCGACAACTGGTTTAATACAGGCCGTGGTATGTACTGTCCTCTCTGTAAGAAAGTGCATATAAAATATCCCTGGCTACATATCAAGAGTATCGGGTCTCCTCTATCATACTAACACTAACTACTGTCATGGCCAGGAAGTCGAGGCAGTTTGGCTGCGTGACCATGACAGACGCACTTGAACTTTACGTGGATATAAGCACGTAATAAGCTATAACTAACTAACTAACTAACTAACTAACTAACTAACACGCATCCTGAATCCGCCTCTGAATTCTATTACAAAATATAAACTATGATAACACCAATAAGTCTGTAAATGTGATTCAATAATTATTATCCATAATTATTTCTATATTTTATATTTTTATAAATAAAAACAACCTGGACTACACATATACTGTAACCTTTTCATCCATTATGGGCATTGGTTGGTTGCTTCTGTAATATACAAGATTATGAACAGTATACATTTCGTAGAACATTTGATATTTGAATACAATATTAACATTTTATGTTCGGAAGGTGATTATACTGTAAATACATAACTATGCTCTATAATATTATACACGTAATTTTATGTATTGATATACAAACTGTAAGAAATAGCTATTGGCTATGAGATATACTACTATACTATAATAGCACGGCTTGTGCGCTGATATGTGACATATCAAGGAAAATCTTAATTTGAAGACAGTTGTATTTCTTCTTTTCGTTCGCTTGTTGACTACACGTTGTGGCCAGTGACGATGAACGATACAGGCTTCTTCAGGAGCCGGTTTAATGAGTGTTGCTTAACGCAACGATAGCGTAAAGTCGTCCTAACGATTGCGCTGCCACAGTCGTGTGTATCGATACAAGTTACAGCTGCGACATTTTGAGGCCACGATACTTAAATTGACCGCTTTGACCGCTTTATCGTCCTCAAATATTTACGTAATTGTAGTGTCATGACATAGCTAAGGCAGTCGCAAGTGACCTTATAACCTCTCCATTAAACCGGCCGCTGTAGTTCATCTTTGATACCACCCAGTGTTGTTGTTGTCAAGGTAGTGCCCCTCAGCTGCAGTAGTTTTACAGTCTTGGTAACTACACGTGGAGGCCAGTAGTGACGATGAACGATACAGTCTTCTGTAGTTCACCTTTGGTATAGCATACAGTTTAATGGAGAGGTTATAACGTCATTTGCGACTGCCTTAGCTATGACATGACACTATGATTACCTAAATAACAATAGTTGAGGACATTAAACCGGTCACAGCGGTCAATTTAAGTATTGTGGCCGCAAAACGTCGCAGCTGTAACTTGTATCGATACACACGGCTGTGGCAGCGCAATCGTTCGAACGACGTTACGCTATCATTGCGTTAAGCAACGTTCATTAAACCGGGCGAGTATTATTGTAATTATCCAGGCAGTGTTCCACAGCTGTAGTAGGGTTTCACAGTCTTGTTAACTACACGTCGAGGCCAACTGTGACATTGTGGATTTATATTATTAATGGTTTTATTGTTAGCAATTATGTTTTATTATATTTTAAATAGATCTTTTCGGATGAACCAGCATATTCAAAATAAATGTCAAGAAGTAAAACTCCTTCCTTTACCTTAAAATTCGTATGCGTATTTTCAGCCACCTAAAATAAAACAAAAATGTTACTATTTAATGTTGTCAACATCATAGTGGAAATATAAATACATTTGTTTATTTGGTATAATTTGACTACGGTAGCTCAGCGGTAGAACATCCGCCTGAGATTCAATAGATCGACGGAACGATCTTCCTCACTAGTAGTGGTTGGGTAGACCTACAGTCAACTGACCTACTTTCCGTGACCTTGACCTACAGTATACTGACCGGACCCTGACCTACTTAGCACGGCCTCAAGACCTACTTAGCACTGCCTCAATCTGACGTGTCCTGCGTTCTGATTGGTTGACCTCTAAGGTGGGTGTGGTCTGACCTACTTAGCGCGGCCTCAGTCTGACCTAGCCCTGATCTACTGACCTGGCCCCGTGCCACATAGCGCGGCCTCAATCTGACGTGGCCCCGTCCCACATAGCGCGGCCTCAATATGACCTGGCCCCAACCCACAGACCCGACCTACTGACATGGTCCAAAATGGTATAAAATGCGTTGCTTTAGATTACATTCATTATACGATTGTAACAGGGACCCATTATCAGAAGAAATCATATTGTGCTTACACGGATTTTTGTGTACCGAAGATATTTGTGACAACAACAAAAAAGTAAGTAATTATTTTACTTAGCATGGTATGTTGCAGTGATATATATATAAGCGATTTACAGTGAACACGTTTTACACAAACTAAATCCGTAAATCTCTAAACCCGCCCCTTGTATGACTGTGTACAGTCTGAGAAAATGGCTGATCGAATGTAACATGTGTCGAAAATTTAGCATCTAATAGTTAAAGCAGACGATTGAAGCGAGAACTTGTACATGTACGTACATTTGTCTACATATGGTGTGCAGTGAAAATATTCCATTTGGTACAGATTAAATACAAACTGCTTCCTTTTCCAGTATTGCCCCCACAATATTCTATTCTACATGCTGCGCCGGCATTGTGTTTACAATAAAAGAACATTTCAAATACTGTTTGTATAGGTTTTGGATCAAGCTCTGGAATCCTAAACCAAATATACGTTGGATACATCAGAGTAATTATAGTGTATGCTTCAACATCAGCCAACACCAAATCTAAAGCTCAACAGTGTTTAAAACAACGGTATCCACATAGTTCTAGAGGTAATGAAGTCAACACCAATCGATGCAATGGAGCAGACAGTTGATATTCAGCACCAATCGATGCAATGAAGAAGACGGCTGATATTCAACAACAATGGATGACATGGACAAGACTTTTGATATACTTTTGGTGTATTTGAATTGTTCTTTTATTGTAAACACAATGTTGGCGCATGTAGAATAGCATATTGAGAGGGCAATACTAGACAAAGAAAGTATTCGTTTCAGAGTTGGTAGAGTTGTATACATTTAATTGCAATTGGAAGAAATACAAAGGATTTTCTATATTGTACATTTAATACCTAAGGGGTTAATGTGACTGTAAAATATACTATTTCCTGAATATTGTTATACAAAATTTAACTGGCGGGAATGCACTTTTGAATGACATTGATTTTATTATCATAACGGGCTAAAAGAAGTGACCCCACAAGTTATTTGAGGGGTGCCAAAATTAAGTAGTCGGAAGGGTCTTTTGAATGACATAAATTGTATTTACCAACTGATCATTATAACATACACAGGTCACTTGAAGCACGAGAAAAGCGAAATTTTCGTTTTTACGGTGACGACATGACCTTTTGACCTTTGATGATGTCATCAATGATCTGATTGGTTATTAATTGTCACCCAAATACACCAAATACACACACATTGATACCAAGTATGTTGAAATATACCCATTACTACTATTATTATAGTATATCCATCGAGTTATGAATGTTTCATTCTGGAATGTCCGCCGTACGTATTTTTGACGTTGTCATCAGGTGATTTCATGATCACAACAACCCACTGGTCATTTTGAGTCATGATGATAAATTTTCTTTTTAACCCCGCCTGTAACAGTACCCTCCTATAGTATAAGTGGCCCTGTTTGCAGAACTAAACCTCTTTTAAACATTCTAATTTTCTAATTTTGGGACACCCTCAGATTGGGAATGGCTATAGCTACACTATGTATGGATGCATTCTCTGTAAGTCTGGGTCCCAGTGAGACAATATACACGTTTGCAGCTCAATAGCTCTATTTAATGCCCAGATATGAGGCTTTAAAAATGCTCGAAAATACTAAATTTAGTTTAGCGAGAGCAAAAAGTAATTTGAGTCACTAGGGGATACACATTGGGGTCGTCTGGCAGAGCAAACTCAGAGTATAAATTGTCTGTCATTGGTCATTTCAGACTCTGGGTGATATACTTGATCATTTAAAGTTGGTTTTATCTGGTACCTTCCATGTTTGAGTTTAACCAAATTTTTGCCCCAATTTGTGCCCATTTCAGCAGTGTACATGTATGTGTCTGTCACATATGTACTCATGATCAGGTTGGAAAGGTGCAGTATTTAGAAGTGGTTTTGACCGGTATGTCTAATGTTTGAGTTTAACGCATTTTGTGGGTTATTTTGAGGAACTTTGAGGCCCCCTACAATTTTTTACCAGAGGTTGGTCACCGGCAGAAATCAAGAAATAAAAACCTATGCATCATTGTTAAAACATCAAATATAAATTTTAAACATTATTGTAAAATACTACCAGAAAAAATTAAAAAAATACTCACGCATTCTGAGTAAGTTATTCCATATTCTCTGTAAATTAGCATCTGAAATGTTGTTAAAATTATATTTGAGTAATAGTGGCGATGTGAAAAAGTGGAAAACCGAACGTTTTATAGAAGTAATAACTAACACGAGTATTAAGAGTTGTTCTTAACGGGCCGTGGGGTATAATTTTGCGAAGTTAATTTACCAAAGTGTTTTTTGTTTGTTTTAGAACTATATGTCTGGATCAGTCAAATTATATATATTTTGTATACAAAACAATTTTGTTAAACATTTTACAAACATATTATACAAACACTAACATACAAATAGATAATAATAGTAAATAACAGGCGTTATACTTAACAAATAACAAACTTCGTGTTTTTTGTTACTGTCACACTGTATGATCTTTAAAGGTTCACTGATTTTGTTGCCAAATGTTGTGCTGTATGTGTGTTGCTTTATGGATACTAGAGTGTGTAAATAATGCAAAATATGTTGAAAATGAACTATTGGTGTCAAATTGTTATATTCATTGTTTGTTAATAAATGTTTGGATTATAAAGAAAATCATCTGTTGTGTTTATGTAGTGAAAACGAAACTCGATTGCCATACCTCCCATCCGTCCATCGATTCGACTGGACTAGTGTGGGCTAGCAGAAACTTGGGTTTGGTCTTTTATTTCTACATTACAAACTCCTGTTTATAGAC
Organism: Melanodrymia aurantiaca; assembly: GCA_032355825.1. Lineage (NCBI taxonomy): Eukaryota > Metazoa > Mollusca > Gastropoda > Neomphalida > Peltospiridae > Melanodrymia > Melanodrymia aurantiaca. Next base: position 8,737 of record JAULBR010097529.1, read on the forward strand.
AACTACACATAGGTAATGGACACACAGTATGTTACAGAGGCAGGCCTTAGGGGAAAACATGTTCAGTGTGTTTCGTCATCTTCATCTTCACTATCGCTATTGTCGTCCTCTTCCTCTCCCTCTTCTAGAAAGGTTTCGAACCACGAATTGTATTGTTTCAGTTTAGATCTGATCAGAGGCATAACATCTCTCTAAGGGTCCAACGATTGTAGTATTGTTTTCGAGTTAGTTTCCGTACTGAAATAGTGCATATATTGCCCTGGAATAAGTATCTTTGAGAAATTTCTTCTTTAGAAGTGTCATCTTTGCTTCGACGTCAGACACCCCTTTTTCTCTATAACGTATCTTCTTCTCTTCGAAGTAATCTCGATTTATATCGAATTCACGCTCGATCATCTTTCTGAGACCTTTATTTTTTATTTTTTTAAACAATATTTATTTATTGAGGATTGACCAACAGGCAATGCCTATATTAAGGTCTCTCTCTTCTAGACTTCCAGAATTTTCAACGGTTTCGTCATCACATGTTTTAAAACGGAGATGTCGCTGTAGATCATTGTTCTCTTTGAAAATCAATCCGCAATAATCACACGAATGCATCGTCTTGGCTCTTCAATGTCTGGATCGTCATCACTATCTGCTGGAATTCCAGGCAGTTTTTGCTTGAACATTTATCGTAAAGAATGTTGCAAAATGCTTCTATCCTTGACAACGTCTTTAGCCCTTCTGGCGTCGTCATCACCGTTTCACTCCTTTTATATCTGCTGCTCCTGCTGCTGCTGGATAGGTGTTCCCATGCCATGATGACCAGTCACGTGTTTAGTTCTTAGGTGCCGTGTCAGATCGTGAGACCAAACATATTTTTGGTGCAATAATATGTCCACTGTTGGTTCTCAAATGAAGATGACTGGTTATTGTGTTTCCTTTTATAGCTTACGCTGTCTCCGTTTCGAAGACTTTTGCCCCAACCCTATTTGTTCTTGTTGCTTGCGCTTTAGTTCAGTCTTAGCTTGTTCCACCACCTATTGAGTGGGTGTGATCATGGTCAAGTTGAACGGTTTGGTTTTCGCTTGGGCTATATTTTCCTCTTGTTCCTTTTTCCACGTGGGATCGTATAGCTCCAGACATCTATCCACGCTCATTTGACTCTCACCACCCCTTTCGACCGTAACGTGAGGGCTAGTCTTGCCTTCTGCTTGCAATTTGTTAGCTCGGGACCACTTGTCGACGTCAGGGACGTACAGCTTGTATTGGTTAGACATGTTGTAAGGTTTTTTATCTAATGAATTATTTTACGTCGTTCTACTTATATACCCTCCCAAGAAATGTGCATGCAGAGTACTGTTAGTCTGCTTTGACAGCTTGATGTAGTTTAGCAGGACCTGTATAACTACCAGGATGTTTTGAATTGTAGTAAACAGACTCCAGATACCGTTCCCACTGACCGATAGATCATAAAGACATGCTATACAAAAATACACAACACAATATTTAATACTAAACAACAGTACACAAAATATATGACAACACATACAGGTGCCTCACACGTTCATTTGTTGATTATGAAAATTTAATTTCTGACAATGTTCTTCACATAAGGACATCTCGGAGATAGTCTGTAATGCTCCATTACTTGATCGTCATTCTTCTTCCATTGGTGAGCCCGTAGTCCACAACAGTAACACACGACGGCATCGTAGTCACCCATGTAGTAGAAACCGGCTTTGGCGAGTTCCCTCGATCTTTGACTCATTTGAATGGGCCATCAGTGGGCGTGGGAGGAGAGTTACTGGCCAAAAAACAACAATAAAGAAACAACAACCTCTGAAGATAATGCAGTGGAATGCTGAGGGAGTTTAAATCACCTTCTCAACCGTTTGGAACAAGTAACATTGATGAGACGGACAGGCCACAACAGACTGAACGCCCACATGTTTCAAACGTTCAAATTAGTGCCATCACCAACTTGCAGCTAACAACGGAGCATATCTTACAGAGGTGTCCAATACATCAAGTTTTAAGACAAACTGAGTGGCCAATTGACACTCCTCTACACACCAAGCTTTATGGAGATAGAGGCGAACTGGAAAAAACAGCTCATTTTATCCTACAGACCAGTCGATTGGTGCAAATTGTGAAAGAGAAGAAGAAGAAGAATGGGCCATCGAGCATACGTCAACATCCGTGCATAGAATCCTCTCATTTCGGGTCGATGACACAACGTGTAACGTCTCGAATAATCCTCAGCGTCTGTTTCGAGAGCTTCATCCATTTGATCTGTGGGTTTATCCACCAATTCGCCGTCTTCATTTCCATTGCGGATTTCACAGGCAGCATCCATTCGATTTGCCTTCTCATCTTGTTTCACTCTTTTGCATTTCTATCTTTCGGTCCATTGAAAGTGGTATTGACCAGCTTCCGGTTTTTGTGCATGTGACGTTACGTCACTCAACGCAGTACTTTTAGCTCGTCAGTTAGTACTTTGGAAAACATAAAAGTGTTGAAAATGACCCTTTGGGATTAATATTAAATTATTATGTAATAAAACGATTATGGACCATAATTTCGGGCTATATCATGTTTTATGGACTTACTTGGGTCCATAAAACATTATATTGCCCTCAAAGACGGTCCATAATTGTGACATATTTCACCTGAACATGGTCCTTTGTGAGAACGACGCAAACTATAATTCCCTCCTTTGCAACGTCGAACTACAAGAGATTTGTCCGAGGAATACGTCAGGCCATCATTGCCACAGACCTGAAAGGATATTTGAAAGTGTTAAAGGGAAAGTCCCGA
>JAULBR010097540.1:0-21435 GCA_032355825.1 Melanodrymia aurantiaca
AGAGAGAGAGAGAGAGAGAGAAGGATGGGGGGTGGTTGGGGGTGGGGGGAATGAGGATAAAGATAGGGAAGGGGAGAATGAGTAGTTGTTATAGTCATCGAATGTGTACATGCATAATTGTATTTGTGAATAACTGACAATACTAAAAAATCTCAGACAAAATCTCATAATATATTAAAATACATGGCAGAAGACGACAATAGACAATAATTTATTAGGAATCATAATAGAACTTCAAGTGGAATTGTATCGATGCATAATTATTTATTTATATTAACATTGGTAATGTAATATATTCGTCTCTTGAAACGAAAATTGACTACATAAAAAAAACTAAACTAGGGACAGAATTAACTTTTGCGGGAATGCTATTCTACCAATCCACTGAATGTCAAAACTCTAGCTGATCCAAACTTTATCATTCATTCATTCGCATTAGTTTTAGGTGCCTTTATCCAATGAAGGTTTAGACACCCCACAAACTTAATCGTGCGCCCATTTCTGTTTATGCAGTTACTGTAATACGTCAGAAAGTATTGACACAGAACACTAAATTAAAACATCTAAAGGCACACACAACAGTTTGAAGATGGATGCCACCGTACGAGTGCATCTAATTCTACTTGTAGTATGTTTCTGGCTAATAGACATTACTTTACTTACATATTAGTGTCTACAATATTAAAATATGTATATAATATAATTTATGTTTCTGGTCATTTAAATTGTTAGAGTAGCTTAATGTTTACTTTTATGCAGAAATATGTCACAAAGAGCATTATCTGAACCAGCACGATGGATTTTGTCTTAAAACTAGGCTTTTGTATTTAATCAGTAGTATACATTGGGTGTAAAATCAAATATATTAATGTTAACTACTCATTTGACTAGTCATTATTAATATCTAAGATATATACATGTACTAGTATTATATAATATAATAAGACTGCATTGTATATTTCAGAAATGGAAACTTGTAATTCTTCTGCTAATGTGTGTACCAGTTATGGGCACTGGTAATACAAATTCGTCAGACATGATGATGGAACCGAAGAAAGGTGTCAATATGCCCGTGATGACAAAACCTGGCGCAACTGGGAATGATCCTGAGATAAATTACCAGATCCCACCTCCACCGATCACCGCCCACGACCCGCAGATCAAAGTGAAAGATCCACCAAGTCTGCCTGGCGGCTCTGCTCGTGGATTCCCTGTACCACCACCACCTCCCAACTTCCAGAAGAACTCCAAACACGTGTCCTTCAAAGTTCCCCCACCTCCAGATACTAATGTACCAAACGCCCCTGGCGTAGTTATTCCTCCCCCAACCGGTACAAAGATACCACCCACGCCTTTGAAAACCAATGTAGTTCCTGATCCTAAGATTCTCAATACAGGTCCACAACTTCAACCTGATGGCCAAGCAGCTGATGCGAATACTGGCCATGAATTAGCACAACCTTCAGCTTCAACTGAAGGAGAAAACGGGACGCAAAGTGGACAAGCCACGTCTGGAGATCATAAGCAAATGCCAGATCAAAGTAAGCCCAGTGGTCCAGCTTCAAATGACAATATAGTAAGGGACACAGACGCAGTAAATCTTGATAAGACGAAAAATGCCTGCACTTTCGATTTCAGCCATACTAATGAATACCAGCCATCATCGAATCCAGTGGAATATTCAGAGTAAGTATTCAAAATAGAAGGTATACAAATATAATACTTCACTCGGGTCCATAAGATACCATTTATCTTATCACTTTGTACGATACGCATTTAAATAAGTCTTTTTAAATACAAAATGGGTCTATTGGCCGCTTACATAGTAATCTATATATTATTATCTTTATGGTTTTGTAATCCAGTCTACGAAATTACGTACGTTTGGCATTTACTATCCGATGTTTAATCAATTAATTAATCCATGGATTCACTTGTGTTGCTTTTAGACAAACATAGAAACGTTTTGGACTGCCTAGTTCAGCGATATGAGCTTGAAAGCGATACTAGCTTTGTTATTTAGACGACCTAAGTCCTTTCTATTTACTTAATTGCCTTGGACAACTCTACAGCAATGTTTTGTCTGATGCAGGAAAATGAAGGCAGCATACGATGGTTCCATTGCGAAAATGGTGTTTGAAAAGTTCATGAACAATGATCAGATTAGTTCAATTCCCGCCTCTGGAAGCAACGGATTTATTCAACAGCCGGTAAATATTATTACAGCGAAACTTCGCTATGAAAACCTCCATTGGTCTTGTTAGTGAAGTGGTCGTATAACTGAGTTGCTATTCAATTTTATAATAAAGAAGTATACGGGTATTTATAATAATGATCTTTATAGTGGTGTCTATGGGTGTGGTTTCTCAATTGAAAGTACTCGTGAAGCAGAAACGGTATTGGATCGTTCGTTGGATTTAATGAAAGCAAGTTAAAAAGTATGCATCATTTGATTTAACTTTCCATTATATCAAAGTCACATATGTGGCGTTATGATGAACTGCGATATATGTACACACCTGTTTTAAATTGATAGTTTGCACTTTGAGTTTATTTCTATTTGATTATCAAATATAAGTTCATGGATCAGGTTCGAATCTACTATCACTCTCCTTATGTTATGGCTAGTGATCCATTGAGATAATATTTATTTTCAGGCAATTAGATTTGGTCAACCGATTCAAAAATCTGCAGATTTCGGGAGACCGTCGTCCAACTTAGCACGACCAATTAAATCAAACAACAATAACAGTCCCGGGTTCGGTCGTTCTAACCCCGTCTTCAATCCCGGAGTGTTCAACGATGGCGGCATCCATAACATGTTCGACTCCTTGAACAGCCACGCAACACAGCCTTTCAAGGACCCCATACAGTCGCCGGCTTTTCCTGACAGTCAATTCCAGCCCGGACGTCCATTCAATTTCGGCTTCGGATTGGGTTCTGCCAAAAGTAAGACTAATCCATTTGGCGGGAACCCATTTTTAGAACAGCGGTTTCAGTTCAGGAGGAAAAGAATGGCAAGGTAATATACTGCTCTCACGGTATTATGGTGAGTTACACTATTTTAATAAAGGTTTAATAAAGGCTTTTTGGGATGAGCACACGGCCGTAAACTACCGGTATATACAAAGGAATAAGCATTTTATCATTTCTTAGATGTATGTTTTTTTATGTACCAATCAAAACGTAATAGTAATACACCTACATGTACATGTTAAAAACAAAAAACTGTCAACGACACATTGGAAGTGCGGTATAACACAATAATGTGAAATAGTGTGGGTGAAGGTAACACATACGATCTTTGATTTAGATACATAATGGCTGTTAATGGGTGTATGTACATGTATGTAAGCAACACACCATCAGTTCTCCACTCGCAACACACTTTAAAATAACGAAGCCCACATACTGTGTCAATGTCTAGGTATTCCTTCTTACTATTGGGTCACACTATTTAAGCACTTCATATTAGAACAAACAATTTGGCATATATGGAGGTTCACATTTGCCATATCCTTCAATCTCATCGGAACTTCTTGCTATTGAACCACGTAATACGTCAAATAGCTTGCATCTCGTCAGGTATCGGTTGAAAGCCACATTACTATGTTAGGCAAGAAGAAAACCAATGTTTATAAATATTTTTTTTTTAAAAGTCCATTACCAAACTATTGTCGAAGAGGGAAGGAAGGTATTTCATAATGTTTATCCAATTTCTTTTGTCTTATAAGCTTTAGCCCGCCTACAACAGATAAGGAAGTTCAGCAAGTGTGCGCACCAGAGTCCAAAGAAATTCTCACCAGTTATTTGAAATATGGCGGGAAGTGCTCTCTGTGGGAACCAAAAAAACAGGCCATCAATTTCGTGACGTGCAAGTACGTGTAACGTCTCTAATGTTTTATAATGTGTATCCCACGGATCTTAAAGTAGTCGAATATATTAGCCATCTTCAGTATCGTCCTTATTTAGCTATAAGCAATTAATGTTTGGCCATCTTTCTGTTATTGTTATGATTAGCCTTAGGGTTTGTGACCGTTACGTGGCTTCTTCCTGTGACTTTTTCTCACTTTTCCTGCGACGTTTGTTTGTGACTTTTTTATGTGGCTCGTTTGCTGTTGTGAATAAAAGTAAGTGCCTGTGTTACATTCTACTATATTTCTAGTTGAGCGTATCGCCTTTACTATCATAACACTAGATAGGTTGAACCTTATACTAGTACATATTATACAAGGCTACAGGTTGATGTTAGGGTACCGCAATACTCTTCTATGACATCACACTGTTTACCTTTCGGTCCAATTACCTATCCCTCAACAATACATCATGGAGTATTATTTCAATCTACACCAGGTCCTACCAAAACGGTGATATATTCTACAAATAGACACAGCCAAGGTATATTATACCATTGACTATTTAATATTTTAACATTTCAGAAATACCACTTGTGATTTCTGCACCGACTTCCGAGGTTCGAGCAAGTGCATGGCAGTGGACATGGAGATGCACGTGTGGGTATACTGTGAGCGCGGACCAATGGCTAAACTGCTTGTACTAGATACAGTCAAACTCCCCGGGTATTGCACGTGCAAAGTATACGACTGCTTTTCGGGATGATCACACTGAGACCATGAATGTGCTTGTCTATATATTTATGTTGAACATTCAGACGAAACTTATGTTAACACATGCCTTGTTACCACAACACTGTATATAACGTAGATCTGGTTTAAGACTAGTTGCAGGATTGGTTACGGATATTCTGTGTAGACATAATTATACTAGTAACTGCCTCGTATATATAGATATTGGTCATGTAAACGGAAAACAGAAGAACCGAACGTTCTAAATACTGAGACTGATAAATCTGCTCAAATCTACAAATTGAATTCCATATTGCGATATTCATCATAATTCCATGTTGAAAGGATGTAACTGTTAGGATCGCTGATTAGCAATGTGGTCTGTTGTAATGCTCTGGTACAACTTGTTCTCAACGATATCTAAATATCCAAATTGTTGCTATATATAAAAAAAAATCGTATTGCAAAACGTGATACTAGCTTCAATACATATCATATTTGCTGTATATGTTTGTGGCTCAAGCGAAAAGTTATATTATTAAAACCCGAACCGTGTTCAATTGATCTATCTTGTCTCAGCCCAATCGTCTTTCAAATAGATGGGAATGGTAAATCGTATTATTTAGTGAGAATACAATAGACGTTTTGTTCTAGATGGTGTCAGGTTTACTTATTATTATTATTTCACATCTCAAAATGATTTGTTTGTTCTGTGAGTTTATGAAATATTGCATATAGAATTTCTAAGTTATTACAATTTTGTTTGTCTGATGGGAAGTGGAATGTAATTTCGTATGTGCTGATTCAAGAATATTATACCTTATTGTATTCTGTGGTAAAACTACTTGGTATATACAGCACACATGAATATTATACCTATTTGTATATTGTTTTCTTCTTTTCATATTATGAATTTAGTGATAAATGACTATTATTATTACGATATGCAATACCTAATCGTGTGGGTGTTCATAGCAAACCATTATACAGACTACAGTGTAAAATATTTAATTTAGAATTGTTAAAATATGGTATTTAAATAACATCACTAACTCTGTGTAACTGAAATTAGAATGTGGTAATAAACGAGGTTTATATTTGGTAATTGACAGTAAAACATTACAAACATCGTCTATCGTGATGTTATTCTCAGTAATTTGTTTGACTGACGTCTTTTATCAATACAAGTTTACTTCAATTAATTATTAATGTTTCGTGTATGCATATCTTCTTGGTAATCTTCATTCAATGCTGGATGTAGCAGTTTAAAATTTGATTATCTATGTGAATATTCATATTCGTATATTGAGTTCATAAATGATTGAATCCTGTCTGGTGTTAAATTGTTTTTTATGTCATCGATTCTGTCTTTGATTCTTCATTGATTCAGTTCAACATACTTACTAACTTATGCTATGGAAACGTCGTCTCTGGTTGAAACTAGTTCGCTCCACAGTAACTGCAGGTTTAGTGGTCATTCCATTGCTAACGTCTTCAATATCCGATATTAAAGACAATGAAGCGACAACAGATGGGTGAAGCTGTCGTTACCATACAGCCCGATAGTTTCTACCTGATAACTGATTTAACCTGAGAATCGATCATTATTATCGGATGGTGTTTTAATGGCATTAGGCTTACTTATTTATTTCTCTCACATATTTATCAATCTGAAAAAATATCGACTTTTGATATTTAAGTCACAGGAACAGAAGTTGGCCTGTACTTGGTTCGAATGATAACCAAAACATGGAAATATGGAATGTTTAATTCTAGCACCGTTGTAAAAGGAATGGATAAAAAGCATGGATAAAAGTATGATTTATGCAAGTTTTGTTAGTACTAAAGGGTGTATCTCACTGGGCTGCGACTGTTGGTGACAAGGAGTTCCCAAAATGTCTTGAAACGTTCGCGGGGTTCTCAATTTCCTCGCGTGAGTCGCAGGGTCTCCCTCTCGTGTCGTGGAATTTTGAACATGTTAAAAAAATTCGATCGACAAATTTTCTCTCAAAATAGTCACAGAGACGTCGAGGCTGTCTCGAACCCGTTTTGAACCTTTCTCAATTTAGTTTCCGTGAGTCAGAAAGTGCGAGAAATGTGAGACAACTTTGTGAGGGGTTGGCGACCTATGAAACTAAATTGTGACTGTTTGGAGACAAAATTACGACCAAAACATAATGTCGCAATTTACTCGCAGTTTCGCAATTATGTCACGATAACTGTCGTGCGACTGTTGCACGACATTCGCGCGACCAAACATTCGCAATTTTGTCGCGCGAATGTCTTGCGACAATCGCGTGACATGTATGAGAACTCCAGGAGAAGTTTGGCCCAAATGTGTCGTAAGTACCAATTCAGTGTGATTCCAACTGAAGATTGTCGAGAATTCGCGATACTAAATTGACCACTGTGACCGCTTCATTGTCCTCAAATATTGTCATTTTCGCAATCGTAGTGTAATGCCATGCCTAAAGCTGTCGCAAGTGACATGTTAACCTCTCCATTAAACCGGCCCCAGGTGTTCGCGAAAGTGGAGCGTATCCTGCTCCATCGGTGTTACACGTCATAAGCACAGCCATACTGTTTGTCAGCTGTCTTTATCAAAACGATAAAAACGCCTAAAACAAGTCAACATAAGGTATTGCATCAGACATCATTTGTGTCGATGATGCGTCATATCGTGAAATAGCCTTTGAATGTCTACCATAGAACACTTTGAACATTTTCACCAGCCCATGGACGGTATAATCCTGATGACACAAATTCTGAGCCAGAAGGACATACCGTTGCTTAAAATCAGCTTATGATGAACATGCCGTAAAGTATCTCAGAAGTTGTGATATATAGACACTATAATGTTGGAACAGATGGCATATTGATCGACATAGAAGGGAAATTGACTAGTGGAAAGTCATCCCTTTTATCATACAGCATAATCTATAAAACGACATTATTATCTACAAATTATAGCTTTAATACTTGTAAGAAAAAGGCCAACAAAGCTATCTGATTAATGCAAGTCTAAGGTAGCGCTATACATGCTTTCGGACCTCAGTTCCTACGGACATGTAGTCCATTTACACCGGTGTAAAAGGAATATAAGTCAGTGGGAATCTAGGTACGAAACACGGTACAATGCACTCTGGCCTACAGACCAGGCATTCATAAATTATTTAGTTTCATTGCGTTTTTTGTTACCTTAACGTGTACATGTTAGGTAATATCTCGTTTTATGGATCTGACTATTTGCTTCATTCCGTAAAGTTTGTTTGTTTAGCGACACCACTGGAACGCATTGATTAATGATCAGCGATTATTGGATGTCAAATCTAAGCGATTGCCATGACCAAATGCGTATCGCGACACAAGACCGAGTCGAAGGGAAGTTACATGTATATCGACATTTGGTCACAGAGGAAACCCGCTGCCGCCACATAGTTACTCTTCGAATAACAGCAAGATATCTTACATGTGCTCTTTTCTACCTACATGATAGCACACACCACGGACTTTGATAGACTAGTTGTTGTTCTCTCGTTGGAACAGGAAATAACCCAAAAGGTCCCCAGCAGGTGTAGTCTATGAGATCATAAAGGAACGGCATCACAACAACACGAAAAAACACACCCACAAACCGTCTATTATACCTAGCTACCAGCGTGTTGGCCTATTTACAGTCAAACCTGCTTGAGCGGCCACCTGTATTAAGCAGCCACCTGTCTTAAAGGGTCACTAAAATATTCTCCCAAATCATCAATTATAGTGCAAAAGAACCTGTATTAAGCAGCCATCTGTCTTAAGAGGCCAGTTTTTGTTACTCCCTTAGGTGGCTGCTTAAGACAGGTTTGACTATATATTATATACACGTTGAAATAATTTATGTGCGATTGTATTTACTCTGTCTTAAATTTACCAATGTAACACCTTACAGACTCCATTAGCGCTTTGTGAAGCATACATACAGTACCAATATGATGAATATATATGGCAATGTCATTCTACCTCACTCTCGTTAACGTCATCCTATATGAGGGTTAATCTGTACACGTGGCAGCTGCCATTTGGCGAGTAGTGTATGACTACCAAACAAGCCGCGTTTAATAATATTTCATACGTGATCATGTTTCACTGACAATTAAACTGATACAACACTTGCAGAAAAAAACTGTGTTACTGGACCGCCAAACAGTAGTCGTGGATAATCGATCAGTGATAATTAGTGTTAAAATGTCATATCAGAGAATACTATCAGATGCCATGTTTCACTCGGGTCATCACCACGGAGCAGCCAATCAGATGCCGCCGTAATACGATACATCATTAGTCTGTGATAAATGTGTGGATACTATTACTTTTTTTAGAATTTGCATACGATACATTTGGCGAAATACCATCTAAAACACTAAGCTATAAATAAATACAATACTTGTAAGTACTTGTTATGTTTTAATCATTGTATTAGCTTATTTCCCATACATATATGCATTAAATTAACACTTTGTGCTGTACACATGTATTTATCTGACAATATCAGTGTCTATTAACACGATTCATGACGTGGCTTTATTATTACTGAACATAGGCACTTGGCTGGAATCTTGACCCACGTTCTTGAATATCGTAGGGAAAGTTGTCCATTCCACGCGGTCCGGTCAACTGTTTCCAAATAATCGTAGGGTATTCCAGTTGACTGAAATACATATTAGCTGGCACGAAACTAGTATCTACGCTTCCCGCTTTGTTGCTTGGACTGGATTTGGCAGAGCCTGTTTGACCAGATGGTGGTGTTTTGTCCTGTCTAGCGGTTTGTCTATCCTCCTTTGGATTGTTCTGTTCAGTAGGTATCTTTTTGTGTCGACCATTCCGTTTTTGGGTGTTCCTGTTGTTATTGGGATTAGTAAGTTCACCTGCCGGAGATCTCGATTGTTGCTGGTCATATCTCGATGCTTGTGCGGTCACTTGCCGTGGACGAGTGTGTATCTGGTTGATGTTGAAAGGTCCTGGAAACATTTTCTGTTGTCCGTTGTTTTTATTTGGCCGGTTTAATGAATAGTTATCATATGGTGTGTTCAACTTTTGTGGTCCATATCCCGTTCGTTGATTTGGCTTCGAATTATCATCTGTGTTTCTTATAGGTGCACTATATCTATTTTGTTGTTCGTTATCAAATTGCCCTGGACTGTATCCTTGTCCATTATTGTTGGTGACTTCATGCTGTTCTCGTTTTACTGGAGATGAATATCTAGAAGCATGTTCTGTTGGTGGCGGTACATTAGCGTACGTTGCTCCAGTAGTTTTAGATGATGGGTCAACAGTAATTTGACTGTTAACAGTATGTGGTCTGCTGGCTCCCCTTATTGTATTGCCACTGTTTTGCCTGTAACCGTTCCTAGATCCAGAAAAGAACCTACCATTAGGTTGCTCATTCGTGAGAGATTGGGGGTACTTGTTTCCATTTCTGAGTTGTGGACCGTCGATGATATTACCACGGTGTCTTGGTCTTGTCTGTGTATTAACTTTGGGATATATATCAACGTTTTTTTGGCCAATGGCCTCCGTCGGTCGATATATGCGTTCTGTTCCGCTAGCACCTTTACGTTGCTGGGTACTAGCTTGTGGAAATACGCCACTCCTCTGTTGATTAGGAACTGCACGTAACTGGTTATTAGTTTGATAATTCAAACCACCTCTTTGTTGACTAGGACCTGCAGGTAACTGACTATTAATTTGGGGATATGCACCGTCTCTTTGTTGACTAGGACCTGTACGTAACTGACTATTAATTTGGGGATATGCACCGTCTCTTTGTTGACTAGGACCTGTACGTAACTGACTATTACTTTGGGGATATGCACCGTATCTTTGTTGTCTAGGACCTGCAGGTAACCGACTATTAATTCGGGGATATGCACCGTCTCTTTGTTGTCTAGGACCTGCAGGTAACCGACTATTAATTTGGGGAAATGCACCGTCTCTTTGTTGACTAGGACCTGTACGTAGTAAGGTGTTACTTTGTGGATATACATCACTGTTCTGTTGACTAGAACCTTGTAATTGGGTATTACTTTGCGGAGATACTATACCACTATGCTGACTGGTGTCTCCTGGCAAATAACCTCTACTTAATCCTGGCTGCAGATACACATTGGGTTCTCCACGACTCCTACCATTGCTTCCTTGACCGTTGGAATTTGACTGAGGCAGTATGTGTGTTCTGGGATATGCACCAGGTTTCTTAAGACCAGTTCCTCCTGTTTGTTGGTAGTTCCTTCCTGGCCGATTCGTTCCGTAATACTCATTTCCCGTTCGTGAATTGTTTTTCCTCGGCTTCACAACATTATTGTTCTGTCCAGCTGCACCTCTTTGTGTCTTCAAAGTCTTGGCCACGGGTGATATACCACGTCTTCGATAACCACGAGTCTTTGTTGGTGAAATTTGTCTTTCAGATCCGGCAATACCAGTTTGTGATTTGTTTAATTTCTTATTAACTACTTTTAATTGGACAGAAGTCTTCGGCGATATTTCGCTTCCCTGACGTCCTCTAGGGTCTGTTGAGGGAGAACCACCTCCAGTGGAACCTGTTATTTGGCCATTGTTTCCAAATAGTGTTGGGCGACTGCTTTGTTCACCATAAAATGCAAGTGCGTCTACCAGCGGCTCGAATCCGGAGTTTTCGTAGGCGGCATTCCATAACTGCAGACTGTTGACATCACTACTTGGAAAGGTCTGGTCAACAAATATGTCGTCAATATTTTGCCGAAGGCTTGCAATATCTTGAAATTGGTTTGTGTTTCTCCTGTAGGACGCCGCTCTAGCTAAGTTTAGTGACACACATGACACAAATAACACTACCCAAATAGGGACAGTATTCATCTGAAATACAGAAATTGAATGTATTAACGCGTTATTAGTTTGCAATTGTATTGTGTTTTAAACGTTAGACATTAAATATATTTACCTGATTATATCCAACTGCCTCGAGTATCTGTCCAGAACAGAAGTTAGTGTCAGTATGAGAGGGGAAACGCGCTACTCCTATTTGATAAGTTGGAAGGGATCGTTTACATGCATCCCCCCCCCACCCCACAGGTAGGACAATATTTCGTTTTATAGATCAAGGTAATGGTATTCAGTTAATTCCGTACATTTTCAATAACAAGTATACTACACTAAAGACGTGTGAACGAGAGACTTTTAGCAAAATGATAATTCCCTGGCAAATTTATTCAAACATGATAATTACACATACAAATATAATGAAAACATTAACAGCATCTGATATAATTATGTTATAACAGCTAGATCAGTTTACTGTAGAGTCCTGAATCTTGCATGCCTTCTATATACAAGATGAACATTGTAGTATGTACAGAAATTTAACATGAAATTCAATACATTTACTATTTACAGAAAATGTATACCATATCAAAACATGCTGGGAACAGTAACATCTTTAATTTCTATTGCGTCTGGCCCAAGTATGCGCTCTCCCATACATGATCAAAATTCTGAAATCAGTATCTCTGTACAAAATAGTTCAATGAGCGGCATGTACTCACAAACCTTCCTCATTGGTGACTACAGTATTAAATTGTTTACTTATCACATGTTGGTATAAATATAAACATACATTTAATACGTTTAACTGTTTTGTTGCATTTCAGTTATTGTAAATACATGTACAAGCATATAATTATTTTCTTGTTCACATCCAGAATCACAAAGCTTGCATTCTAATACACATGCACTCACGCACGCACGTACGCAAACACGCAAAACAACGAACGAACTCACGTACGCAAGCACGAACGCACGAATGCACGCACGAATGAACGAAATGAAACACACACTCGCACCCACCCTCCACACATACATATATATATTAAACAAGATAGTATAGTGTAGTGTATGTCTTACCTTGCAATACCATGTAATCACTACTTGCTATGATCAGATTGACATAAAAGAAACATGTTGTAACAGCAGGTTTAAATAACAAATCAAATTGAGGTATAAAATATGTCAGGATTTCAAGACTGCACTATGTTACTACCTATAAATCTTTATTATGACATGTCTTTTGTGATAATATTTATCATAGATCTGGTACTGATCCAGAAGGTGTTTGATTCCCTCATATTTCATAATAAAACTAATTCTGTCAGCGGTGACGATAAGCATGACAGTGCACATTGCTACACCATGATGGCTTAACACAGGGAAGCGCATTTGACTTTAGCAATGTTTTAGATTGATAATATTCCACTACGATTTAAATAACGATAAAATGCGCCACATATCTACTAACGGTTCCGTGGGCGAGTCATTTTATACTTCGTTTTTGTTTATGACGCATTTTTTCAAGAACATCAATCTTTCTTTAAGTGCGATTTAGCGATCATATTGGATTCATTTGATTAAGACTAGTGTCAACTAAAACCATACACCCAACCCCATCATGACGTAAATCATAGCAGAGTATAATTATAGAGCAATAGCTAGGTGTTAATAGCATGCAAGTGAACGCAGAAGACCGAGGAACCTATACTCAAATATATCACCTTTACGTTTCAACAAAGACACCGACGGTAAAATATAGCAACTTCCAAGGGTACAAACATGACTGAGCAAAAGTAAAAGTAAAGTTTGTTTTATTTAACGACGCCACTAGAAACACATCGATTATAAATCAGCGGTTATTGGACGTCAGACGCATGGTTATATTGACGCATGGTTATATGGTGAACCGATGTCGCCGCTTCATGGGCTACTCTTAGCGAAACACAGCAAGGGATCTTTTATGTGTACTATCTCATAGACAGGATAATACACACCACGGAATTTGATAAACCAGTCGGGTACCACTGGCTGGAACGGAAAATAGCCCATAACATATTTTGCGCTGTGGAGGATCGATCTGGCAGAGCAACGAAAGACCTTAACCAGAATATAAATGATATAAACGTAAGTTCAATAGGTTTAAAGGGTGAGCCATGGCAATACAACCACTACACATGTATAACATTTCATATTTAGCTTAAAACTGTTAATACAAGTATAATCCTGTTCAGTGTTTATACCCCGATAAATCCAAAGTCAATAACGGATAACGAATCTCCCAATTGTAAACTTTATCTCTATTCGAAACAACGGGAAATAACTACTGTAAAATTGTAAGATATTCCATCAATAGTTATGTCCCATTTGTTTGAAAAAACCGTCAAACGGTTTTGGTCTTCTTCGTTCAGTCATGAAACTTGTGGAATACAATGGATGGGTGGCTTACACTGACGTTGCGTTTATATAATGCATGTAAACACGTCTAATCAACACAATTTAAATAACAAAGCATGTTGTAAGTAATTTACTGCGTGCGCAATTAAAAATCATATATTGACACAGGCCAAAGAACAAAAGGTATTTCAATAAAACTATGACAAACCCAGGAAATATCTCCAACTCTTTGTTATACCAGCCTTGCGTTCAATACGGCGAGCGTTCTGCTACCGAGACAAAATGTAGTTCAACGATAAAGCATCCACCTGTAGCTGGATGGGTATATAGAAGGTTCGATCCTCCTCAGGTTGACCTGTTGGGTTATATCTCGTTCCAAACAGTGATCGACGACTGGTCTATCAAAGGCCGTGGTCTGTGCTGTCTGTGGGAAAGTGAACATAAAATATCCCTTGCTGTTTATTGGTAAGAGTCGCCTATATGGCGTCAATGGGTTTCCTCTGTGACCAAGTATCAATATAACCGTGCGTTTGACATCCAATAACCGTTCCAGAGGTGTCGTTAAATAAACAAACTTTATAAACATTCATAGTTTTTATGAATGTAAACAAAATTCGCATTATTAATTGCTTAAAACTTCAAAATTATCTTATGCGTTGTATAAACTATTTTTGGGCATGATCGTTTTCCTTTTAGTGATGATATTTACTTTAGTATCAAATGAAATTAATTGTTGTAAAGTTTTAGAGCATTTGGTACAAACATGACGTTCCATAGCATTAGGTGATGGGAGAAAAATGATCCTTCATTATGTACCGGTGTGAGATAGATATAGTCTTGTATACCCACGCATGTAAAATACAAATAGCCCATGTGAGAGTGAAAGGAACATTGCGATAAATTAGAGATGGCATGTACTCACAAATAACTTCCAAAGCAGTGGTGACACCAGTTGTTCGCGAAAGATGAGTGTACTCTACAGGTGGCACTCTTCGCAAGTACAGCCATATTGTTTATCTGCTGTCTTCATCAAAACGATAAACAGCGTAAGGGAGATCAAAGTAAGGTTTTGCATTGGTCTTGATCTGTGTAAATGATACGTCGTACCGTGAAATAGCCTCTGAATGTCTACCATAGATATTTTTGAAAGGTTTTATCAATCCATGGACGATATAACCCTGATGAAACAACTTCTGAATCAGAAGGACATGGCGTTGCTTAAAATCAATATATAACGAACATTCACTACAACATCTCAGAAATTGTGATATGTAAACAATATATTATATAATTTTGGAGCAGATCCACTATTGCTCGACATAACATGGAAATGGACTATTTGAAAGTTGAAATCATTTCTTTTACCATACTGCTTATTGTTTCGTTTTGAATATCTATCCACAGATCAATATAATTATGAAATAGATGTTCCTCTTTCTGTTGTTTCCTTTATTAACAGTAGATGGATACATCAATTGAAGCTGGTCCGCTATCCTACTATTATTGAAAGATGTAATTCATAAAAATAGCGGAAAGTTAAATTAAGCATCTTGGCTAATTCCCTGTCTTTCGATTTTACCAGTAACACCAATCGGCTAACAGTGTAGCACAATTAGTGCCCATAGGGATACCAGTAGCTTGAAATGTGTATCATGCCAGTAACTTTAGATATATATCAGTGGCGTTAATTGTGTATCATATGAGTAGTTCTAAATTTGTATCTACCTGTAGCGTTAAATGCATACCTTCGACTCTACCTTGTGCAGAGATACGCATTTGGCCATGTCAATGTTTTGTCGTCTAGATGCCATGCAAGTAGTTTTAAACAATTATATGTATCATGCCTGTAGCCTTAAATGTGTATCATACCAGTAGCTTTAAATGTGTACTATACCAATTATAGCATTGCATGTTTATCATACAAGTAGCTTTAAATGTGTACCACAGCAGTAGTTTTAAATGCATATAAAACCACTAGCTTTAAATTAATGTATATCATACAATTAGTATAACATAAGTATATTTAAATGTAGCTTCAAAAGTGTGTCATTCCATTATTTTCAAAAAGGTGTCGTACCATTATCTTCAAATGAATATTATATCAATATCTTCAAATGTGTGTCATACTGGTAGCTTTAAATACGTATGCTACCAGTAACTTTAAATGTTTATCACACCAGTAGCTTCAAACGTGTGTGATACCGGTAGCTTTAAATGTGTATTATACCAGTAGTTTGAAATATGTATTATCTCATTAACTACCAATGTGTATCATACCAGTATCTTCAAATTTGTGTCGTATAATTATCTTGAAATGTGTATCATATTAGTAGAATCAAATATGTATCGTACCACTATCTACAAATGTGTATTGTACCAGTAGCTTTAAATACATATCATACTTTCTACTTCAAAAGTGTGTTACACCATTAGCTTCAAATATGTACCAAATCAGTATATTCAAATTCGTATTATACAAGTATATGTGTATCGCACCAGTAAACTCAAATGTGTATCATACTTATGGTTCCAAATTATTATTATACCAGTTGTTTGAAATGTGTGTATCGTGATTGCTTTGGCAGTGATTCGTGAGTACATGCCATCCCTACATTGTCACAAATTTCCTTGGACTCTGCCTTGTGCAGAGATGCGCATTTGGTAATGTCAGCGTTTTGTCGTGTAGATTATACCAGTAGATTTACATGTGTATGATGCCTATGATTTCAAATATATTCCATAACAGTAGCTTCAAAACAGTAACTTGAAATGTGTATCATACTTGTGGCATCAAATGCCAATATAAACCAGCCGATTCAAATGTGTATCATATTTATGGTATCAAATAGGCATGCTACCAGTAGATTCAAATAGTATCTTGACAGTAGCTTGAAATGTGTATCTACGTGTGTAAAATTTGTATTATATCAGTAGATTCAAATGTTTATCTTACCAGTAGCTTCAGTAGCTTGATTTGAATTGTGCATTATATCAGTATAATCAAATGGGTATCATATGTGTGGTTTCAGATGCGCATCATACCAAAGACAAGTGAGATTAACGCTTAAATAGAGCTTGTCGTGTCAGTTGATGACGTCTGGGATCGGGGGCAACGATGAAACATTGCAGCGTCATATCAAGGTGTTATGTTTAGAGTCTAAACCAAAATCAAAACGACATTGCAACAAAGTAGAGATGATATGTACTCACGAATCACTGTCAAAAGCAGTGATAATAACAGGCGTATGCCATATGTAGGCATTCGACATAGAAAGTAATGTCCTAGAAGTTATTTTTCCTTGATATTCTTTCGACTCTGTCTTGTGCTGAGACAAGCCATATCAACGTTTTGTCGTTTCGATTTGAGTTACTATATCATCGACCATACGTTCATATCCTACTAGTATCATTACTACTACCTAAATGACAATATTTAACGATAAATGTTAAAATAAGTTAATAGCAATATCGTACTCAAGTTTATTAACAATGCAGTATAATAATTATTTATGTCTCATGATGTCTCTACATTCTCAACATAAATGTCTTTATTGTCAGTTCAGTAAGAACACAGCCTGTTTACCCACTTGCGAATCCACTCTGTTGATTTATATTGCCATAACCACTCCCAAAACCAGATTGTGGAATGTTACCAAAACCATTTCGAACAGAAGTTGCTTGTCCATGGGGTTTTCTTTGGGATCCAAACCCAGTTTGTTTATTTCCAAAACCCAGCCCTTGTCCAACCCGTTGTCCAAACCCTAGTTGATTCTTGTTTCCATTGCCTATTTGTCCCGAATTATCTAATCGATGTGGTTGGCTGGGTTGTACAAAGTTAGTGCGTTGGCCTGTTTGGGGAATCCCACGAGGCGTGTTGATATTCCCAATACCAGCTTGCTGTTGGTGAGCGAATTCGTTAGGTTGACCAATTTGTCCAAATCCATTTTGTTGTCCAGATTTTCCATATACCTGCTGTCCACCCGTGGAAATTGAATGGGGTTGATTAACAATGTTTTGCTGTTGGCCAACAAATCCGGTAGACAATGCACGTGGTTGATTGAACTTTCCAAATCCAGCTTGTTGCCCTGAGTTACCGTAGCCTTGTTGTCGAACTGTGGGGATTATTTGGCGTTGATTAGAACTTCCAAATCCAGCTTGTTGCCCTGAGTTACCGTAGCCTTGTCCAACTGTGGGGATTGTTTGGTGCCGATTAGGACTTCCAAATCCAGATTGCTGTCCTGAGTTACCGTAGCCTTGTTGTCCAACTGTGGGGACTGTTTGGTGTCGATTAGAACTTCCAAATCCAGGTTGCTGACCAAGGTTAGGAATTGCTCGGCGCGAGTCAAGACTTCCAAATCCAGCTTGGTGTCCGTTGCCAAACCCAGTTTGACCATATCGTTGATTCAAACTTCCAAATCCGTTCTTTAATCCGACGTTCCCACGATTACCTGCTCCTTGAAGCGGACCGAAATTTCCAAAACTATTTTGCTGCTTATTGTCAAATCCCTGTTGGCCAGCATATCCTAGACCGAGTGGCTGTTTCGAACTACCGAAACTGCTTTGTTGACCACTATTTCCAAGAGGTTGAACAAAGCCTTGATTACGTCCTTGTCCAGCAGTAGCATATCCTTGTGTCTGACCACCTTTTCCTAAATTTGTCTGCTGTCCATTACCATAGCTTACTTGTCCAGGGTTACTAAGCCCACGCGGTTGTGCGTTTGTGTTTAAATGAACGTTGTTACCTGTCCCGAGCGTTTGACCTGACCCTACAATGCCAAGTGCTGGTGCGCGGTTTCCAATGTTACTGTTTGCCCCATATACACCATTGTTACTAAAGCTCGTCTTTTGGTTCGGCGTATTAAAGCTGGTCTTTTGGTTCGGCGTATTAAAGTAGTCTGATTGTCCAGGTCTTCCAAATTTCCCTTGATCAGAACTGATGCTTCTAAAAGGTTGTCCGATATTTCCGATGGTGTTTCCATTACCTCTATAACCTCCTGATTGACCTGGATTGTAAATGTTATTGCTTGCAAAATTATTGCGTCCAAAGGTATTGGGATTTTGTAAACTAATGTCACGTTTGTTATTACTCAAAGGAATTCTGGAACTAAAACCAGCATGCGGTTGGCCTCCGTTTCCAAAATTAAGAGCATTGTTTCCAGTATTAACGTTATTAAGTTTGCCCGAACCTCGTGAACCGATATTTCTAAATGGAAGATCCCGTCGTCCACCGGTACCATAAACATTATTACTATTAATATTATTATTTGGATTTGTTCTGAACGTAATCGGGTTAGCGTTGTTAGTGTTACCAAATCTTTGAGGTTGATTTCGTCCTACAAATGTTCCTGTTGGTACATTGTTACTATAACCCGTCTGCCCTCCGAAGGCACGTTGGTTTGCGTTTCTCCCAAAGCCAACATTTTGGTTAATATTTGAGTGTGGGCGATTGTTAAATCCAATAGGGTTTGCATTGTTGCCAATCTTGGAAACTTGATTGTTAGCCTTGTATTGTTGTCCACTGTTTCCAAACGTGGGTGATGCACCAGCAATGCCGAAGTTTGACGGACCGGTGTTGCCAAAACTATTTCTGTGACCTTTGTTTCCAAGGCCATTTTTCCCGTTACCTGTTTGCAGAAAATTATCGAGTCTTGGAGATAAACGTGACGAAGCTTTAGCTCCGATGTTTGTACCTGTTGATAGACCATTATTACCGCCATAACCTGCTATGTTGCCGATACCGCCCGTAGAGCCTAAACCAGGTTGTCCGAAAGCATTGCCGAGATCCTGAAGGAAGCCTGTGGATCCTGTTTGACTTCCCAAACCTCCACCGACACCTGCGACTCCTTTAATATCTCCATGAAACCCACCGGTTGATCTTTGGTGGGCGCTGTTTACTATTGTCACTCCACACAAAAGGCCAATGGCGATAGTCACGGTCAACGATGTTATCTAGTTATAGAGAAAAAAGTGTTGCTTGTTAAAATACGTTTCTTAAAAAATATCTATTACAAAATCATTTTAGAAACAAAAGGAATTGGTCTGACATCAATAATCTTAAGAAAAGTGTATAATTATTACACGTACTTTGATTTTGGGTCAGTTGGATATATTAAAGTAGATAGGCCTGCTTTCGTACAGCGAGCGTGTGAAACATGTTTGCCCTGATAATTGGGAATGATTCCAGTTTAGTTGATTTGGCTTGCAAGGTCACATCGCTCGATACAATAATGGGAACATAACAGTTAGATGCGATCTTTCATAATGCAATCGTCTCGAACAGTTTTATAAATTCGCGGATGCTGTGAAACAAATTATGTTTTAAGGTGATTTTGTCACAAAGAAAATATCTCAAAAATGGTTTCTATGTGGATGACAATAATGACAAATTGAGGATGACCTCATCAGTGGACTCGCTGGACTCCCGTCCCAACTAGTGATGAACAGAACAGAACAGATCTTTATTTACACTCAGATCACATACAAGTGATACATGAGCACATAGATAACAGTGGTAAAGTATATATTAAAGATTACTTGCTGCGTCAGCTTTCTTTGAGACTATGAGTCGACATAACCGTGTGATTGACATCCAATAATCTATATGTTCCAGTGATGTTCTTAGACAAACACATTATCATTTATCTCTGTATGTACAAACTAACAACTGCGTCATCATATCTTGGCTTTACTAATTATATATCAGCTTATTTGGATCTAATGTATTCAATACTGCAATTATATATTACGCTGACTTATTAATATTACTTCACAAACAGTATATCAGCCATCATCTCTTATATTTCTATATTTAGTACATATTTGACGCATTTCAGTGCATGTAATTATTATTCTGATCTGAAATAGTTGACGAGTTTCTGGTTTGTTTTCAGTAAGTAAAACTTATAAAAAGAAAAACTTATTTTATTTAAGCATTTAAATTAATGTTGGGGAACATTAAGAACAAAATATTAATCATGTGTGTATACGAGATTACCAAAATGATATCGGTGTTGTGTTGGACGATATATTACTGATGCAAACAGTGATTTATTGTGTAATAATTCATATAGCAGTATACGACACTCGTGCCAATTTCAAATGTTTCCCTCGCTCTTGATCGAACAATGATATTATAATAATTTTGGCACGCTTACCTTACACATATATTACATAGGTACTCTATGTATTTTCTAATGTTATCTTTTATGTGCAATAATATTCATGACATTACGACATAAATGTTAATATTACACCACAAATGTGCTAAAACATGCTTTCAACTGTTAAATAGAAAACTTAATCAATTCTCTAACTTTACATTGTCAATACAATACTAATCAGTTGCATGCATGGTCTGCAAAGGTTTGTACCAGCATTGACCTACATGTATTAATAATGAATTAAACGGCATTGTGTACCTATCTACCAATTCATAGAACAAATTATGAAATTGGAAAAATAAATAGTCTTGGCCCCGATCTTATAAACGTTTTTCAGGCTAAACTTTAATAAAGTCTGAACTCCAGACTAATGCTAGGCGCCCACTTACACGATGTGACCTGCGATATATCACGTTATCAGTATCGCGTGTAACCTCGTCATAGTTCTTCATTAG
>JAULBR010097541.1:0-11537 GCA_032355825.1 Melanodrymia aurantiaca
CTACTTCCGTATTTACGATCACGCTAGGTCTCGTTTCCGGCGAGAAAATTGGAATTAGTGAAAACACGTAAAAACTATACACGCTAACAAATCATTCTGGATTTACCTATTTTTTAATGAATTGTATCGTGACATTTGTTTGTAGCACTCTAGAAGTGTTGCTTTAAGTTGTAATCGCAGAAATAACCTATGGAGCGCGAGCGTGCACGCGAATTTCACGGAAATCGCCGAGTATCGAACTTACAATACTATCGATTTTAGAATACTCGACAATATATCCTCGCAATAACAGGACTTAACTACATGTAACATGCATTCCATTGTATAATGCTATGTAAAGTTTATCATAATGTCACACACTTCAATATATATCCAATGCAACTCAATTTTATATCAGGATCATCTTTTGACCTCTTATATTGTGGTACATGCATTAGGTATTACCCATTTACTATCAATCAACATTATCTACAGTGCTATATGCAATCAAACATTTGTACCTTATCTCTTGTTACTTTGTTTCTGCTTATAACTTTCAGGTATGATACTGCAAGGTAAAGAATAACATATTGCAAAATCAAACATGTTTACATAAAGACAGGCTGCATTTGATCATGGTTGTACATGTACATGATTGTATTAATCAAAGATTGTGCAGAAAGTGAAAAAATTGGAGATAGATCATATATAACTATAATGAAGTCTACCATTTGATATAATTGTATATATCATTAGGGTGTTCACCACTAAATTACACACTTTGTCAAATAAATTCAACACATTACATACATGTAATAACGCACTGGAAAGAAGTCAATGGCTGCCACACCCTTATGTTCTGCACCCACACCCTCCCACCCTCCCACCCTCCCATTCCACAGCCCCCGATATGCATTTTTGAACAGTGGCTTTTATACAAGGGTGCTACAATAGAGGAATTTCTTACTTGCAGACTGCTGAATTTCTCGTTGTGTTTGCACGAGGAGCATTCCGACAACCTTGAGGCAGGTTGGACTTGGTATTTCTTCTCTCAGTGTAAGGATAGCCTTGATTACCTGATCAGGGTTACCAGAACACAGACGGTCTGCCAGGGAAACTGGAAACAGAGTATTTCTCTATTATAGCCAACAAACAGGATGTACATGTATATATTAAATATAGAACTTTCTTTCAAAACTTCACTTGTGAGAGAAATAGCCCTTGTGAGGAACATATGTGGGATATATGATCATTATCAGTAGTTTTCACTGTAAATAAAGTCATAAAATTCTTAATAATGTTTTTGCAGTTATAAATGTCTAGCACTAAAATGTTCATGACAAATGTGTTTTGAATACAGTGTAGTTCTAAAACCTTTTAAAAGACACACATATTATTGAAATTGCCATTATAGTGGTTTAGTTATACCATTTTGAACATCGTCACCTAATTAAGATAAGGTCGTAAGTGACAATGGTGTTACATTGTCACTTACGACCTTATCTTAATTAGATGACGATATGAAAAGGATAGGAATATTTTACCCAATTTTGCTATTCTTTAAAATGTTTGTAAGCTGTAACCAAATACAACCTCTAAAACGATCTTCAGAATTAAACACTTTTGAGCAGACGAGAACAAAAACTCAAATGACACGGAGTTAAATGTTATGTAGAAGCAGAAAAATATCCTATTTAACCATTAGACAATAAATTATTGGATGTTGTATCATGGAAAATTCTGAAAAAATACATCATGTTTCACAGGTTGACCTAAAGTACATTGTTTCATTCACCTAAACTTCTCTTCCTCAGAAGATAGAGTCCGATCTGTTGCCTATAATAGTTACCGTTTTTTTAAGTTGATCTCTTTAATCT
Source organism: Melanodrymia aurantiaca (assembly GCA_032355825.1). Taxonomy (NCBI): domain Eukaryota; kingdom Metazoa; phylum Mollusca; class Gastropoda; order Neomphalida; family Peltospiridae; genus Melanodrymia; species Melanodrymia aurantiaca. The sequence goes on from JAULBR010097541.1 coordinate 1,857, forward strand.
CATTATAAATAATCCACTATTTCTATCTCCTACAGGGTACCCACTGTAGTTACCAATGATGCTAATAGTGCAACAACTCACATATATAGCCATTCCTACTACCAATGCTGCAACAAGCATCACTGGCACTATTACCTGGTACAGGAATGTGCTCACCTATATCTATCAATGCACTATCATGACCAGATAAATTAGCACTGCTGGCTGTGAATAAAAAACCTCTTGTATGGTCTTTTTCAACTCATCTACTTGTCGCTGTACACAGTGAATAGGCTGCTTTCACAAAAACATATACAGTATAGTTTTTGGTACTACCATGACAATTACCACCGATGCCAGCACTATAAGACACTTTCTTAGTATATATCTCTGCTGAAGCCGAATTGGTGGAGTCAGTTGTTTTCTTATACACACTCGATGTGACATTCTTCTAGACATTAGTTACCATTTCCTTTCATATTTGTTTACCACACACTCCACATTGTGTCACTCTTCTCTTTCTTCAATTGTCTTCTCTTTTTCGTTCTTTCTCTTCAAAGACCCGCAAACACTATAAAGTTTATCTTCATAACACATGCACAACAAATTCTACACATTAAATGTGCACTGAAAATCAGTGCACCAAAAACAATGGTACCTGAAAACCAAGTGTTAAATGGCACACAAAATGTATATATTTTTTGTATTTCCAAAACTGTACTAATTTTTTCTCTATGTGAACCAAAAATATATCTACAAAAAAACCTATAATATCGTTTTCGAAGAAACGATCTACAGATGTTAGTTTAATATAAATATAATTTCTATTGTTCATTGACTAAAACAATACATGCACTCTATCTACAAAATCTTGTTTTCTACCAAAATCAAAACTAAAATGATCTGTCCTGTAGGCAAGAATACAAAATCTATATGATCAACATGTAGAGAAAGAAATGATTTTAGAAATCTAAAGAGAGACAGAATTATAATAGCATAGAGATAAATGTTGTTTTTGAGTTGTCTTGCCATGTAGATTGTGTATGTAAAAGTGAAGTACTTACTCTCCTCAGCAATTTGATCGATGATGTAGAGTCCGCCTACAGCCGTGAAGTAGCGGACGAACTGGTGAAGAGTTACCATAGCATTACTTCCCAGCTTCTCGGGCTCATACACGGACACGTCCAGTACTTTGCCCATAACATAAGAGAACACTGAAACAAATATCATTTGCTTGAGATAACCGGTGTATTGAGACATATATATTTTAAGATATCAAGTGTATTGAATTTCTTAGCAGAGCTTAAAATATGTTTTGTGCGCTTGAACTTATTCTTCTTCTACTACTGCATTCAGCTGTGTTTTGATATGCATTAGATTAGGAGTCCAGTTGTGTTCATAAACACTGATGTCTGGATTAAGTCTTCTTTGGCACGCAAGAGCTTGCCTGCCAATGTTGCAATTCTTAGCCAGTGTGTTATCCTTGCTTTATCATACAGCGGTAGAGCATCCACCTATGGGTTGGAGGATTGATCCTACTCAGGAGATCCTTTGTGTTAGTTCCCGTTCCAACCAGTGATGCACAACTGGTCCATCAAAGGCATTGGTGTGTGCTATCCTGTCTGTGGGAAAGTATACACAAAAAATCCCTTGCTGTCATTCGATGAAGAGTAGCCTATATGACGACTGCAGGTTTCCTCTGTGACCAAGTCTCGTATCAACATGTGTTTGACATCCAATAACAGCTGATTAATAATCAATGTATTCCAGAGGTGTCGTTAAACAAAATGTGACCAGTACATGATGCCAGGCTCTCACCTCTAACTGGAGATACATCGTAACTCTCTTTGATTCGCAGTGTGTACTTCTGTTCAAACATATACGCCAGCTTCTCAGGATGCACGTACAACACATTGTGGTCGACACACGTCACCCAGAATTCTCGCAGAGATTTGTCCTCTGTCAACTCGGTCATCACTACAAACAAAAACACCCAGATTTAACCAAATATGATTTTAATGATAATTGAAAATCTATGTTGACATCACCAAAATTGAGTGTGCCTATGTATCATATAACAACACCCCATTGTATTGAAGACTTTCCAACCACTGGTCCATGACTGGTACGTCAAAGGCTATGGTATGTGTTATCTGGAAAATGGCACATAAAAGATCCCTTGCTGTTAGTAAACAAGAGTATCAGTTTTCTTCCAATACAATGTGACAAAATAACTATGTATTTAACACCCATTAGTCAATTGTGATTAATCAATATGCTCCAGTGACAAAAACTTCATCATAGATGATCAGCATTAGTCTTGTAAAGACAGCGCAGATTATTTTACGGGCTATTTTCCGTTCCAGCCAGTGAAACATGTCTGGTTTATCAAATTCCGTTTTGTATGCTATTCTGACTATGGGATAGTGCACATAAAAGACCCCTTGCTGTTTTTCGGTAAGAGTTTCCTCAGACCATGTGTCAATATAGCCATGCATCAGACGTCCAATAACCGCTGAGTTATAATTGATGTGTTTCTAGTGGCGTCGTTAAATAAAACAAACTTTACTTTTACTTCTACAGAGGTAATGTGGTTCACTTTTCCTAAAAACAAACCCAGTGGACCATTTGGCATACAATGTAGGTTTTTAAGAAAGATTCTAACCTGGGTGAAGGTCGATGTCTGGTCCAGCTCTGGCTATACTAATCAAGTTTTCAATGATCTTCGCTTGCTTCTGTAGCTTGTCTAGAGCATAGAACTCACGACACTTAAGTGGGCCGAAGTTACCCAAGTTCTGAAACATACACAGTAATTATATGTGAATTGAATAGAAAATAAATAACCACATAAAACTCGTGACATTTGAATGGTCCGAAACATACACATAGTGACTATATGCCAAATGAGTAGAAATATAACATCCATGCGCCACCAATGTGCAGTTAAGATACACATCTCTTAAGACTGTGCTGTTGTAAAGAATAAACAGTGTATAGAAAACACATGCTAGTAATTAGAAAGCGGTCTGATACAGGTGTGGAATGAATAATACATACTCATTGATGTATACATGATAGTAGCTAGCTAAATATTACTGCACCTGAATATACTGCTACAATGAATTTGGCTTAACAACAAACATTGTCTATAAACATAACACTTGTCTATAAACATAACACTTGTCTATAAACATAACTCTTGTCTTTAAACATAACACTTGTCTGCAAACATAACTCTTGCCTATAAACATAAAACTTGTTTATAAACATAACACTTGTCTATATACATAACAGTTGTCTATAAACATAACACTTGCCTATAAACGTAACTCGTCTATAAACATAACACTTGTCTATAAACATACCACTTGTCTATAAACATAACTTGTCTATAAACATAACACTTGTCTATAAATATAACGCTTGTCTTTAAACATAACACTTGTCGTTAAACATAACACTTGTCTACAAACATAACACTTGTCTATCAACATAAAACTTGTCTATAAAGTTAAATATAACACTTGTCTATAAACATAAGACTAGCCTATAAACATAAGACTTGTCTATAAACATAACACTTGTCTATAAACATAAGAGTTGTCTATAAACATAACTTGTCTATAAATCTAAAATTTGTCTATAAACCCAACACTTGTCTATAAAGATAACACTTGTCTATAAAGATAACACTTGTCTATAAACCTAACTCTTGTCTATAAAGATAACACGTGTCTATAAAGATAACACTTGTCTATAAAGATAACAATAAACCTAACTCTTGCCTATAAAGATAACACCTGTCTATAAACCTAACATTTGTCTATAAACCTAACACTTGTCTATAAAGATAACACTTGTCTATAAAGATAACACTTATCTATAAAGATAACACTTGTCTATAAAGATAACACCTGTATATAAACATAACACTTGTCTATAAAGATAACACTTGTCTATAAACCTAACACTTGTCTATAAAGATAACACTTGTCTATAAACCTAACACTTGTCTATAAAGATAACACTTGTCTATAAAGAGCGAATATTACCCACCTCGAGAAGGCGATCACAGTAACACAAATGGAAGAGTAAAGCTTGGTCGACTTGGTCGTTGCCAGTCGATGGTGGGACGGGACTCGACTCGAGACTTGAGCCAAGCTGCGTGTCCTCGCTGAGCCGTTTAGCCAGAGATTCAATTCCCGAGTCGGCTGTCTTCGCAGTGGACTCGGGACTGACGAGGATTTGATCAATGCTGCATCGGCGACTTCCACTGCAGATTGAATAGCAAACACAGTTTTAATTATCACATTCAGCAAACTATCTCAAAATAGAAACATTACGGTTTTCTCGGAGAACAAAGAAAGTAGAAGTTGAAATCACGTGACCAAATTATTGCATAGGGAAGTCTATTCTACATGTACTTTAGTGTCAAAGCACGCATCTATCTGGTGAGGAATGACAATGTGCTAGAATGATAAACATATACAAAACTTACCACTTCTATTGATGAAATAGCTGATCTCTAACACAATTAGAAGCAACATTTTTTGTTTAGTTTATATATTATATTTATAGATGATTTGTTTTTTGTCGAAATGGTCGTATCCTTAGTTTTGCAATTTTTGTCACAAAACAGTATCAGGTGAATCGCATGTTATGGTGATGCAAGAGAAAGTTGTCCATTTAAAGACACCACCGGATTACATTTATTAGCGGCTATTCGACGTACACCATAGAGATGTATCGACAGTCTCCGAAGAAACCCACTATCACCACATAGGCTACTCATACCAAATAACAGCAAGGGGACAGGATAGCACACATGGCCTTTGATGCACCAGTTGTGGATCACTAACACAACTTACTGTGGTGATTAGTTATTATTTGAGTTAGCGTACTGATATGTTTGGAGATGAAGACTATTTTCTCATACGAACTAACACGACTTACTATGACAATGGGTTATTATTTGTGTTAGAATATTGATATGTTTGTGGATGAGGACTATATTCTGATGCCAACTAACACAACTTACTGTGGTGATGGGTTGAGGTCATCTATTGACTCCTCTGTGTTAAGAAAGTCGAATGCTTCCAGTGCACTCTCTATTGATACACTGATACTGGAAGAACGAGAATTGAACTGAGACCGTTTCTGAAATACAACAATAGCATAAACAGAATGAGTGAGAAACTAGAGAACACTGAAGTAGAGGAGTAGAGGACTTGTATGTATTCATAAATACTATGATATTAAGACAAAGCTTATGAAAATAATTAACATTAATTTTGTGCTTACTTCCCTTTACATTTACAAAAAATTTTAAAAAGATTTTCTGGTTCACGATACACTGTATTCATATTTTCCCAACCATAATAACTTTTAAAAAGTTTTTTAATATAAATTTAAGAAAAGAAAAAGGTTTATCTATCGACTGACTGAAATAAAGGTGGCTCATTGTATGACAAACATTTTGAAAAGAATTGTTATGGTACCGGTCCGGGTCAGTAAAATTTTGGTCCTTTCGGCCACATATTTTCAGCAAAAACCCAATAACCGCTGATTTATAATCAATGTGTTTCTAGTGGCGTCGTTAAATAAAACAAACTTTAATTTTCAGCAAAAACCTTGGTTGCTTTAATGACACCACTGAAACACATTGATTAATAATCAGCGGTTATTGGATGTCAAAAGTGAGGTTATATCGACATTAGGTCACAGAGGATACCTGATATCGCCACATAGGCCACTCTTTATCGAATACAGCAAGGGATCTTTTATGTACTTTTCCCAGACAGGATAGCACTCAACACAGCCTTTGATGGACCAGTCGTAGATCACTGGTTGGAATGGGAAATAATCCCTCTTGCGCTGTACTACATCCCGTTCCAAATTATCAGCAAACAAAGAGAAATGTTGCTTTTTAATTATCCAACTTGCACTCATTGATTGATAATTAATCAACCATTGGCTAGTTGAACATTAATATAAGTGATCAGTAAATTATCTCCCTTCACGTTTCTATATCCCGTTATACGGTATAAGGGTAACTGGGAAACCTCTAAAATATAAAACCTTGAAAATAAATAAAGAAATTGTATGCAACATATTACTTGTGGCCACCAGAATAAATTGACCATTTCTTGGGAAATGCAGACGACGGGGAAAACGCAAGGCAATAATGTAATTATGTCTGTTATCAACAGTAAAAAGAGCGTGAAATTAACTAAGAATGAATGTTTATACATATACAGATGTATATTTGTGAATGTTATTTTTTGCTTGCATTACTCGAGAACATCTACACACAGGTCGAATTCTTGCATTTTACTTTCAATTTTAATTTGCTATCACGTCACACAATATTTATTTTTTTGATGTGTATTTAATAGTAGTCATTTATTTAATAGTTTTATTTTTATCTTTCTAAATAGTAAAGGAAAGTAAAAATTTAACCAGAAAGCTAAGACTTTGTAGAATATTGCAGATAATAAGCTTAAACATAGAGCTTTGTATATTTCCCAACCCTTTCATTAGTAAATGTAAATGCCAACATAGAACTATCTAAATCTCTGAAAAATCTCCATTAGTAAATGTAAAAGCCAACATAGAACTCTGTAAATCTTTCAACATATCCATTAGTAAATGTAAAAGCCAACATAGAACTCTGTAAATATCTCAACATATCCATTAGTAAATGTAAAAGCAAACGTAGAGCTTTATACATCTCCCAACACTTTCATTAGTAAACCCAGCATACCCTAATAAAATGTTCCAAAGTTAGCACAACTTCTTCCAGTTTCTGTAACTCATTGTACTGTCCAAGAAAATCTTCCAAACTCGTTGTAAGATTGTTCAGCGCTTCCTCCACTGTGCTCGGTTCGTCCCTAGAGGGCAGCACTGTTTGCGTGAGCACACCCGGCAGCCTGTACTGTGGAACAGCCGGAGTGTGCATCATGGGACTGTTTAATACTGTCTGTGATATCAATGAGCCCTGCGTGTTTGGCATGTACAGAGAACTTTCTCGATTCCGTAACATAGGGGAAGAGTTATATCCGTGTGACTCAAAGATGCGGTTTGGAAGCGAAGTGGATGAAGCGAACAGATAGTAGTCGTCTTTAGACTGGGGAAACTGCAAGGGACTGGAATAGCGTCTCTCCTGTCCTGACACGTCTCCATAGCTATCAGACTGAAACAGAAGGGTAAAACATTTATAAATAGATGCAACTTGAAGCATGGACTTCATGGATACCCCCACCCTCCCATTATGTAAACAGTTTGATGACCCAATATCAATTAGTGTACAAGATACACTGCAGAAACCTTAATTTCTTTGGAGGTAAGAGTTGAAGATACAGGTCACTGTGACCTACTTTTGGTGTGTGACACACAACCTTCTCTAAATGTACCCATTTGCAAAGTTTGATCATTTAGTGTAGGAGACATGCTCCAGAAACAATTGGGACGGATAACTGACACATCTTTTAACCTGAATAATCTATTTAAACATTATGACTTACAAACTGCCCATTGACAGACATCACAGAGACCGGTCTTCTCCGTGGCGTTCCCGTCGGTCTCACTGGAGCCTCAAAGAACGTCAGATTTTCATCCATTCCATCCAGTGGACTGAAAGAATCAATCGAAGTTGTGCATTTTTATACATTACTTGACAGTTAGATATGGTAATAATTTCAAAATAAAGTTAATACTTTTAGTATTTTCATACTCTAGAAACTGTTAGTCCTTCAAATGTTGTCTGTTATTTTCACAATGCAAGCTGTATTTAATTCGTTCTAAATGATATCATCCAAGGATGACCACCTCACTCCAGATGATATCAGATTCTGTCGTATCAGAATACACACATGTCAAAAGTGATGGAAGCTGGTCAACGATTGTTCTGTGATGCCTGATGTTTTAGGAAAATTCTTCAAATAAATTCAGTTTGAAGAAGCTCATACAAAAATAACTGTCTGGAAAGAATTAAACTAACATGCACCCTGCATTACATTCTTTAATTATGCTGCAAGACGTTAAACTAGTTCACCTTGCTTAATACGTTGCCTAGTGCTGCACTGTTTTGATCATTTCAACAATGCTTCAAATAGGCTGCCTAGTGGACCACACACTGTTTGCCTAGTGCACCACACACTGTTTGCCTAGTGCACCACACACTGTTTGCCTAGTGGACCACACACTGTTTGCCTAGTGGACCACACACTGTTTGCCTAGTGCACCACACACTGTTTGCCGAGTGGACCACACACTGTTTGCCGAGTGCACCACACACTGTTTGCCGAGTGCACCACAAACACAGTTCCCATACAAACATTGACTGCTTTGGCTGAACGGTTACAGCGTTGGACTGTCAAGTGTTATGCGAATCGGTGCAGTAAGTCCCAATCCCACTTGGGCACTAAGTGATTTTTAAACTTTGATCATTCTTGATTTAAACACTATCAGTTTTCAACTATGCCATCTAGTTTAATTCAACAATGTGATGTTTAACAGAACACACAACAAAGTGTAAATAAATGTTCTTACTTCCACGTGATGATGATGCTCAGTTTGAGAGATCCGTTGAAGTTGATACTGACTGTCATGAGTTGAGGATTTGCTGAGAACAGATCTTTGATCTCACAGTTCTTCTGACCCAAGAGAACACTCTTGAAGCTTCTCACCTCTACAGCCTGTAACAAACACATATCGGAAGGTGATAATATACCTGTGAAGATAAGATTCCTGATTTCAGTTCTTCTGAACGCTAGTATCCTCTGGTATCACTGTTTAAATGGTTTATTTACAGTTAGAGATACAAACATCTTGGACAGTCGCCATGCTACATGCAGCTGTATTTTGAAAGAACTTCTCTGCAGTACATAATCACTTACAGTAAATTGAGACTATTCGAAACTTAAAATCTAGGATCATTTGTGGATTATGCTCTCATTATGTTGTATGAAGTCATCACAATTAATGACATGAAGATATTGTTTGTAAAACGACTTTTAATTACGAAGAAAATGAGAACAGCTCTACAGTTATAACGTTCTCAAGAACCCACATGCCTTAAAATGCAACTTGTTTGACTGTATCTACAACCTGGTTACCTTCAGACTGAGGACTTCCCCCACAAGAGCTTTGAAAGTGTATTCTGGCTGGTCCCATCGTTGGCTGTTAGTCTTCTCAATGCGTCCCTTTGACTTCCACTTCTGAGGTCCATGACGGATAGACACCTCAAATACATCTCCCGGACACAGTCTTGCAAAACCTGCCATTCCTGTCACAAACATACCAAAATATTTTTCAGTCATATTTCTAGTGCAATCAACTAGTAGAATAGTGTTAGATGGCTGTTCTAGAAAAACTGTCTAATATACGTTCCTAGATGTTTTGCATAGACAGGATAGCACACACCACAGCCTTTGTGATATACCAGCAGTGTTTTCCCCAGAGCGCTAAGCCGTCACGGCCCGTGCTCCCTTACCTCGTTATGTAAGCGCCTTACCTGTCTTGTAAGCGCCTTCACTCTATCACCGTGTCAGCTTAATTAGCGGCATTTAAGAAAAATTGCAACTGTGAACTTTAACAGTATTCAGCATCCAGTTAGAGACCGGTAAATCCCATTGTTTGAATTGGTCGCGGGTTACTGATCTGTGACTGGGATAGCCTGCTTGTTTGTTATTTGTAGACCAA
>JAULBR010097552.1:0-11535 GCA_032355825.1 Melanodrymia aurantiaca
GGTACACATCGAGTCGCTCCTCACAAGCCTGGCATCACATATGCAATGTTGTCGAGCGTATTTGCATGGAGTTCAGACTGGTACACATCGAGTCGCTCCTCACAAGCCTGGCATCACATATGCAATGTTGTCGAGCGTATTTGCATGGAGTTCAGATGGACAGCCATTTGTTTCGGGAAGCTGGGCAGTTAAACACATCAAGGGAGCAAATGAACACAACAAGGAGTCGAGTAGAACGGACATACTTCCCTGCACAGCTATCAAGCCCTGAAATAAAACACACATCGTTATCGGCGTACAAAACTGTAATAGCGAATATTGCAGCTGAAACTTAATTTTATTTAATAAGACTTTTCATTAAACTGAAAAATTGAGGATCAAATTTCTATAGCATTCTTGCAATTAACTTATTTTCATTAAAAAGAACATTTATTTTGTTTTTTAACTAAAAATGTAAAATAATCTTTGCCTTTGAATGGCACACCGTTGATAATCAACCAAAATTATTTTAAAATCTTAACGTTATATATATTTGTCAATATCTTGCATTTACTGTGTCGTACTGAAGATATCACACATTCAAGACTATCAACATCCATTACAGCTGGTATGCAGCTTTTAAGGCTTCATGTATTACATGAAACCTGACTGTCTCGTAAAACATTTCTTGCTAAACTTTCAATATTGTTCATTTTATCAAACAGTTTTTATTGTTCACAAAAATCTTTGCATTTAGTATAGTTTTGAACCCACCTTGTGCTCCCGTAGTCTTGTACCAATCAGACTCAAAGAATCACCGAGCAGTTTGAGATGTGCAGCAACGTCAATTGGGTCTGTACCAAGACCCTATGTAAAGACAAAAGAAACAAGCGGTCATCAATATTGATAAAGTAACAAATAGTCTAATATTTCTGTTTAGAGAAAAAGATCAAGTTTGTTTAACAAACCCACAATAGCATATTGAATAATTAATCACCACTAACATGCCTTTATTATTAACAAGGGATCTTTTATATGCTCTCTCCCAGACAGGATTGCACATACCACATCCTTTGATGTACCAGTCATTGACAACTGGTTGGAATTGGAAAAAAGTGAATGGTTTTAACAGGATTGAAACAATTGACAGTTTTATACATGATTTATTGATGAGCAGTGCTCACCCTGTAGGTAGCTAAATTAGCCAATGGCTAACAATATTTTTGTACAATATAGCCTCTTTTGGAACATTTTCATAAAAAATTACCCACTTTTTAAAAAATTGGCTAAAACAAAATTTGGTCAGTGTGAGCCATGGATTATGAACAAAATTACAGACAAACATGTTTGTACACCACAATGGGATTTTTAAGTGCCATTTGCTTTTGGGAAGTGGGTCTGCTCATAGAACTGGATAAGTTGTAGTTGTACATAAACAAAATGGACGTACCTTGACAGGGCTAAATGGTGACTCTGGGCTCGCCTTGGCTCCCGGCTTGTGAGTGATCTGTGATGCAGGTTTAGCAATGACAGCTGATGAAGCAGACGGGCTTATCTTCATACCAGTCTTCTGTGAACTCAGCTTGTTAGTCTTGCCTGTACTTATCAAAGTTGAACCTTTTCCTGCTAACTTCTTAGCTTTCCGTTTCCATGACTGGTTACAAAAATTGAAATAAATTTACATGGATGTATATTGTGAATAGTCTTTGTAACTGATAACGTTAACCAAATATAGTCACTTTCATAGTAAACAAATTATTCACCACATAGAAACAATATTTAAATAATTATCTTTGTGATGTTTTAACTCTGTAAGAAATCTTATCTGTCTACTCCGACTCACACAGTCTAAACCAACATTTCATCAGTCCCACTTGAACCCGGTTCAGAGTCCAAGAAAACTAAATGTATGTTTTATCTAATTAAAAAATAGAACCAAATTTACCAAAAACATTTATATCTGTGACAAACTTGACTATTGCATGACTCACCATTTTTTCCTTTTTGGACAGAAGTTGCCACATCTCTCCAAGACGTCTGCTGATCTGAGCAAAATCTATTAATAAATACAAAAAACATTGAACTTTTTTAATAGTGTAGCACACCGGTAATACAATACCTACAAAAAACATGTTTAGATGAAGACTGTATAAGTGGAAAAGATTTGCACATGCTTTAATCAGGTTTATCATTAAATATATAATAGACAATCTAACTTAAAGAGAACGTGTCACCAGGTTTTATCAGCTCAGCCACATCTCAAGTGTTCAAACAATCTAGTGACAAATATTTTCCCATAATATGTAGCAAAATGTTGAAGATTACAAACTGTTAATAATACATTTACAATTTTATATTAATAAACAAGGTGTTTTTCTTTAATTGACATCTTGGAAATGTGTAACAGAAGTTGAGCTAGTTAATATATCCAGTGTCATTTTCAATTGTAATCTGATGTGGATCAAAACCATTTTTTAAGGAATAAACTTCAAACAATATTATTCTAAATGTGATTTTTGAATCAGAAGTTTTAAAGAGCAATATATTTATTATAATATCAGCTCACCTATTCCTGGATTATCTGCTACAAGCTTATTTCGATTAGCGTTACAGTACAGTGTGTAAGCTGTTGGGGGTCTTTTACGTTTCTGAAAAGAAAAAAGAAAAATGATAAACCTTTTTGAGTATTACGGTTCTTTTCTATAATATACATATAATATCCTGGAACATATCTCTGTAGTGATTAGACCACCGGACTCAAGACAGGTAGTCTGTGTCCAACTACTGGTTAACAAAGAATGTGGTATATACTGTCCTGTCTGTGGGAGAGGGCATATAAAAGATTGCCTCTCATACTAACATTACCTCTGTTCTGGGAAGACAGTAAAGTCAGCTGGACTGTGTCCAGGACAGACATGCTTGAATCTCATTTAGATGTAAGCAGGTAAATAAGTTATAACCAACTAACTGAACCAACTAGAACAATGCATTGTGCTGACCACCCACTCACAAACGGTCAAAACAGCCTGAGGCCTCAGTCTTCCATATGGATTTGCACAAACTCCACAGTACTTACGAGTTCAGCATCTTCATGCCTGCACCAAATCCTCTTTCATTCTTTGACAGATGGTGTCAAATTTTGCTGCCGTTGTTTTCACCATAGTTTAAGCTTAAGTACTAGTTTATTTTGTCACTTTATTAATTATTGGTAAACTATGCTAAACTTGTATTCAAGCTGTTATCTGGATCATCAGAAGAGTGCACAGACTTTTCTGTGTTTAATAAGCCACGAATGTGCAAATTTTCACAGAAAGTTTTAAGGAAGCTGATCAAGAGATAATATACGGTAAGTGTCAACACATGGACATGATACAAATATTACTCGTGGTTTACAAAACATACTTACACGCGACTTAGCTTTGTTGGGATCACCATTTGTCGATTCACCACACTCGTCAGCCATTTTCTTCTTTTTCATTTTCTTTGCAATAGTGTGTTTAACATTAGCTGCCAGAGCAGCAAGGTCACCATCTGGTCGAGGATCTTCTAAATAAAAATAATTAAAAAAAACGTTTAAAATAATGATGCAGTCAAAAATCATTACCTTGTAATAATATTCTGACAAGGAATAAAAACCAACGAATTTAAGAAATTGGTATGTTGTTAAAATAATCAACATTGTAGCTAGTGAAGCAACTTTATTCACACATATATATATTACATACCTAAAGATATTCATAGTATTTATTACTATTCAAGATTACAAAGCTTGTCATCAAACAAAGTTTCACTATATATCATTGCTAAATTTGGCATAAAAATAACTCAGTGAATAGTTACATGATTTTGACCTAGTTTTTGAAGGGGTCATGGCGATAGTGATAACTCTTGCGTATTGTTCATAAAATTTATATCTCTAGAACCCAAGTCATAAATGAAGTACAAACTGAACCAATTTTGTGATGTATAAATAAATCGCACAAAAATTTGCATTCTTTGTGATTGCACCAATTAGTGCACATATATTTACCTGGTAATTCAATTTTAGGTATCAATTTCTGCTTTTTCTTTGGCCGGCTAATAGTAGACAAAAGGCCACGTTTCTTCGGGAACTTGGGTTTAATACCTTCATCAGCGATAACAAGGTTAGGCTCTTCCTCCACTTCCATAGAACTGTCCATTGCAACACTGGAGATGGCAGCATTCTCAGACAGGTTAGAATGCAACATAGAGGAACTGGACTGTTTGGCAGCTTTAGTTTTTTTTGAGGACAACACCTCCTTCCCTTGCACACCCGAATTAACTAGAGCTGCCAAGTTTGGCATGGCTTCGATAACAGATGGCACACTTTTTGCTGGCTTCTTCTTTTTAACTTTCTTAACCGGGTTCACGCTTACAGTTCCAATTTCATCAACAGACTCCAGGGCAGCACCAAAAGAGCTAACAGTCTTTGAAGTAAACAGAGACGGTTGAGATGGCTTACCCTTCGGTGATAATATCAACTTCATTTTTAGACCTTCCTTGTTGTCTCCTGCCACAGAGAGAACTTTCGCTTGTGGCAGCCCTGGCGATTGTGCTGGGGAATTGGCACTAGTGGCTGAAGTCTTTTTCTTCTCAGAATCAGAGTCCTGTGCTGCTGCCTTCGCAAAGGCTTCTGTGGGTTCTGGTCCTGGTTTTACAATGATTTTAGATTTTGTTTTCTTGATAGGAGTATCAGATGACCCCGTCTGCTCTATCTGTGGGGAAGTTTTTGTAACAGCTTTAGTACTGACAGAGGGTGTGGTTGGAACAGCAGGTGAACTGAGAAGAAGCTTGATGACACTTCCCTGTGGTGAACTGCCACTATGGGGAGATGATCCGGCTTGTGGAGATGTGTGCACTATTACAGGAGAAGTTGGAGTTTTCTTTGTTGGAGATAATACACTAACTGTTGGAGTGGTTGCTTTCGCCTGTGAACCTTTCTTGGACTTGCTTGGGAGAGGTGTTCCTATGCTTGGAGGAGGTGATCCTATTCTTGGAGGAGGTGATCCTATTCTTGTAGGAGGTGATCCTATGGTTGGAGGGGGAGTTCCTATGGATGGTGGAGATGTTCTGATGGGTGAGGTGGGTGAGGTTGGTAAAGTAGTAACTGGTGATGGTTGTGCGTTCTTTATCACTGGTTGGACTTCAATTGGTAGTGGATTAATATCAGGATCTTCCTCTATCTCTTTGATCTTCAACTTCTTAGGGTTGATAGGACTTGTCTCTGCAGGAGGCGTCATCCCAACCTTGGATACTTTCGGACTATCAGTTGTTCCTTTCTTTGTGAAATGTTTTTTCTCAGCCTCTTCAAATTCCTCCATTTCCAGCACTTTTGCAGATTTTTTACGAACCTATAATTAAATCAAGACATATACATTAACTTGGAATCTGTTTCTTTGTGACAATATTGACATTGACAAATACATTTATACATGCTGAATATCTATGAAGCTATTCCCAGATATTTCAGTACCAAAAGTGGTTAAATGAACATCTTTTTGGTTTTGCAAACCTTTCTTCAATAGTTATGCATACGGTACCAGAATGTGTTCAAGAGAATATCATTCAGTCACTTAAAAAGTAAAATTTTGGTTTAGGCTAGTGATTTTTCACTCACCTAAAACATTTCCGATGTGTGTGAAGATGAGGGTGAGTATTCCATCGCCTTAATCCTGGCAAAGACTCAGTACTGTACTGTACTTAAATAGAATATAAAATATTATAATGGACTGACCCGACTCATCCTTGAACCTGATTCATCTGCTCCATCATCAGTAGACATTGTGGACCTGTTCCAGTTCGGCTGCAAAGAGACAATAGAAAACACTAGAGTGCATTGGGCTGTGGGTTGAAAGCCATAATTGTGACTTTTCTTTTCACTTGTTATAAAACCAAGAAATAGTGACATGAAAAAATTGTTAGCATATTACATTTATTAGCGTATTATAGTGTAGCTATATTGTTGCCGGCAAACTGACAGGTAGATCGGTTTGACGTGGTGAGAAGTTAATTAAGGAGAATGTCCAGAAATTTGACATGGGGTGCAGTACACAAGAGGTGCCAGATTTGTGCAGTATCATTTTGAAGAAAAGAACTTTTATATCACAAAACGCGTCAATATTTTCAATGAATTTGTTGACATAAAGAAATTATTCAGTTACTTCGGTCTTGAGTACTACCGTTTTCTTGCGTGTTGGTTTGGAAATTGAGATATAGTATAAGAGAACCTACTCGGAAAAAACTCTGACTGACAATCGATTGCCGAAACTGGAACCTGGATAGTTAATACTTAGTCGAATGTCACACTGTTGTCTGGAGATGCAGTGGAATGGAAACTTTTGGTGTGAGACCCTGATGGGCAATGCTTCTGGCTCGGTTATGTCTTACTGTTATATAACGGTGACCAGACAAAACATAATGGTGCTGTGTTAATACACTGTGCATGTAGTGAAACCTCTTACTTATAAACTTTAGCAGCAACTCTTACAATTAATATTGCTGAATGTTTGATTCAATCATCAGATGAAACAGGTTTTTAAAATACACATCAATTAAATTTACAAAGTGATCTCCCTTTTGTAAGTTTAAGACGGGGACTTTTTGTTTTATTATGATTGTTTTCTTTTTGCTTCTTCTTTTGTTTGTTTTGAGTATTTTTTGTTTCTTTTCCGTTCGTTTCTATGATTAGCGCAAACACCATCAGTGCATCACTAGCCTTATTTTACAATGAACAGCAGATCTATTGTATCATTTATTGAAATCAGCGCAAGAAATTACATGAGAATTACCAGTGATTTTCAAGTGTCCTGAAATACTGAATAGCGAATGTCAGCTAATTTATTTTATATTCGTTTTGATGTTTTGTAATGTTCTTTAAGCGCTTCTTGGATGGCTCAACTTCCGGTTTTCATAAAATATGGTCTAAAAGCTGTGACCCACTTATTTATTTAGTTTGCGAAAAGTACCGAACATTGTGACAGTTACGAATTAGTTCACGAACGATAAACGTAGATGTTCGTTGTCTTGTTATACATCTACTACCCAGACGTCTACTGTTGGTGGACTAAGTTACGAATATATGTAATAGTTAGAGGACGAGTAACAACACTTTATTGGCATATAAATACAAGAGAGAAAGTAGAAGCGTGAAGTTGCTGTCACTGTCACTGGGTTAGACATAAGACTTTAGACCAAATAACAATGGCGGCGCCCTATAAGTTGCGTTGTAATATTCCTGGTCATGGAAAAGACGTTCGTTCTGTCGCTCCTGCTATTATTCCAGATGGAGGTATTGTCTCTGGTTCTAGAGATATGACAACCCGCATATGGACTCCTAATAGGTCTGTTGGTGGTCCTTATAATTACTGATATAATGACGTCTTGTTTTGTATAATAAAATATTGTATTTTCGATGGATGCCAAATGTCGTTTTTACTTTTTAGCCTAAAACAAGAACAAATTTAATTTAGTTATCCATCGAACAGCAAGACAAATACCAATAAGTGATATACACATGTTTAATTTAGCAACCAGACGATTCACCCCAGAATGGTTATGAATAATCTGGCAAAACATGGATCTGTATAGTCACAAAACGTCAAAAGTGTAGCTGATTCCAGCAAGACCTAAATTTGAATTATAATAAATTAATGTACTTATGTAGGCTGAAATGGACAACTTCCATTAATACAAACAATAGCGTACATAAAATTAATAAGGAAGAAAAAAAAATCAATATCATGGAAGGGATTGGAAATTTTAGGATCAGGCAGCAGTGAGCACATTTGTCCAAGCTGTACCAACGAGACCCCATGATTCGTTATATTTAAGCTATAACGCGTGCACTGTGCGTACAAAAGTAATGTAGATATATGAGATTACGCGGAGTCAAATACAACATTTTTGAATAAATTCCTGTGAAAAATAAACCATCTAAATGAATCTAAAACGAACCCAAAGTAGTTCACAAACGATTGCTCCATGGATCACACTCGCGAATAAGTCATGCTTGTTCATTCGTGATAGCGCATACATGAAAGGAAATAAATCTTTTTGCGCGTGCAAATATTTTGTCAAATTTCAAGGTCACGATTGTGAGTGAAAAAAAGGTTTATGAAACATGCACAGTATATTAACAATAAATTTAACATAAATAAAAGTTTAAAAAAAAAATTAACTTAAATTTTATTTAAAGGATATTTGAAAACGTGGAGATTCACGGATCTTCAAGGACCTTATGTTATATACGATTTGTTTTTATTCATTTCTAAGTGTATTTTGATATGTTCAACATTAAATTTAAAATAATGTACACAACTTTTGTCAAAAGCAGAAAATGTTGAAGTTATAAATTGAGAAAAACGCTAACAATAGTGGGACAGAAAAACTAATTAAATAAATTCTCTTTGCCAATCAAGCAGAGTGAGTTCCCTTCACTCGAATAGGATAGCAATTAGCAGCGCTATTTCCGGTGTTTTTTAAAGGTCTTGGAATTAATTTTGAACCCATATCAGCATTTTTAAAACATAAACAAAACGGCCTTAGTAAAATGGATGGCTTTACGGGTTAGTAAACATTTTTATTAAGTTAAATACCTGTTTGTGCCGCATTTTCCTTCAAAGTGGCTCTGAATGATGCAGACAACCTAAAGTTGCAAAGTAACACACGCAGACGTCAACAAATTGGATAATGATTGCGCAAGCTACAGCGAAATAAATAAACATCCCGAACCAACAAGCATTCCGAAATTACAAGCATTGACGATATGCTTATTTTAATGCCATATAAAATCATTTACTACCAAAAGAGTAAAAAATATCAATAATTGCATGGAAAATGTTATATATGGTGGTTATTTGCATATAAATTGATTGATTCAGCTTTCCATACATCTGCAATTGACTATTTTGATTTATTGTTAAAATGTTAAAAAAATACATTTTATAATTATTGTTTAATGTATTATAACATTTTATTGCCAGAAAGAGATAGTAAATCTTGTCAGTTGTTTATTACTGTGCATTTTTAATTGTCATTCTCTTGATTACATAAACAACAATCCTTTATGTCCAAATGGTTAATTGAATAAACTGGTTAATAGCATATTACTTTTCATGCACCTGGGTTGCAGTTAAGTTTGGCGGACATTCGCCAATAGCTAACTTACACGTGTAATATTATTCGGGGCCAAAATTAACAAGATTGTACAACATGGCATCAACATCTAATAAGCAAAGTTTTTAGAAAAACATACAATAACTTATTTTATTTAGAATTACTCATTTAGTATCATAATAATAATAAATATATAATAATTTTTTATTTACGTTGACTAAGACTCATGATAGGTCTTTTGTTTAATGTTGTGTCAGAGGTCTTCCCTTTTCTTTTAACAGCATATCAATATTTACAAGCTGAGTTTGCTGTGATGTTTGATTCAGGTGAGTAGTCTTTTGTCAGTATTTCTACTCCACTTTCTAAAAGAATCTATTTGTCAATTAATATTTTTTTATTCTACAAATCACCGATTATACTCTTTGTCAAAACTTTCACTGTTCCTACTGCATACACTGTCAGTGGTGTAGGAAGAGCGTGAGATCAAGAATGGCACAAAGGGCTAACATCTCTCTACTTTTAAGAGTGAGGTACAAAGTTGTTTGTGCTCCACTTTCAAGCCTATATCTTTCAATATATGCTTGTATACATTTCTGTGATTATATTCTTGCAAAAATGTTCGATAGACTTTCTAAATTATCTATTTTCTACATTTTATAAACTCCCTTCCTACACCATTGACAGTCCAGAATATCGCACTTGTAAACCATTTCGATTTGAATGTTTATTGAACAGACAACAATAACCAACATTTTGCATGTCGCACATTGATGTTGAATGAACAGGCAACAATATCTGAACTGGTAACAATATCCCACTTCTGACATTATGATTAGTGAACTGCCACTGATATCCCACTTCTGACACCATTATTATGTATACATTTAGCGAACTACGAATGATATCCCACTTCTGACACCATGATTATGTATACATTTAGCGAACTACGAATGATATCCCACTTCTGACACCATGATTATGCATACATTTAGCGAACTGCAAATGATATCCCACTTCTGACACCATGATTATGCATACATTTAGCGAACTGCGAATGATATCCCACTTCTGACACCATGATTATGCATACATTTAGCAAACTGCGAATGATATCCCACTTCTGACACCATGATTATGCATACATTTAGTGAACTGCCAATAATATCCCACTTCTGACACCATGATTATGCATATATTTAACGAACTGCAAATGATATCCCACTTCTGACACCATGATTATGCATACATTTAGTGAACTGCGAATGATATCCCACTTCTGACACCATGTTCTACATAGATGCTTTATGAACACAAAATGATATGTCAACACTAACATGCTATGTAGACTTACTGAACACAAACTGATATCCCACTTCTGATACAATTGTCTGTATATAGTTACTGTACAGACATTATCCCACTGCTGACACAATATTAATATTACATATAAATAAATGTGTAAATGTTTAGGATTAGTTTATTTATACCTAACATTTTAATGTAGTTTCATGATAGGAGATTTGTATTTATACCATTTTTATATGCCTTGTTTATAATATTTTCAAATAGTTTTCTAAATATAAATTGCTAGCATAATTATACTTGTTGTTCATAAAGGATTTGTGTGACATTGTCAGAAGGCTAATTCATTCAATAATGTTTTAATTTTTTTATTTGTTTGACAGAAACCAAAAAGCACATTAAGCAACAAACTGAAGAAAACCAGGCAGACAAAATTGTGGTAATGAAAAATAACTCCTAAATAAGACAGGATGCATATGTAAAACGTTGGCCTATACTACAGAATTAGCCAAATCTAATCTGAATCAGTTTGGAAGTGAATCATACTACCCAACATGTTTTAAATATTGTGACTGGTTGAAGCTTAATAAACATATATATTACAGCATTAAGCATTCAATTTAAGAAATCTAGACGACAAAACATTGACATGGCCAAATGTGTATCTCTGCAAAAGGCAGTCAAAGGGACATTGTGACAAAGTAGAGATGGCATGTACTTACGAATCACTGCCAAAGCACTGATAATACCAGGGGCGGTATTTATAAACATTCTTAAGTGCTTAAGAATTCTTAAATATAAGAAAATTCTCAGAATGCCAAAGATTTACTCCTAAATATAAAATTTGTTAAATAATTCTTAGAATACCTAAGAATTTCTCTTCAATGTCAGAATTACTCTCAAAGTTAAAAATAACTTAGGAGTCATATAGAGGACTCCTAACGTAGGTTAAGAATAATTCTTATCCCAAAATAAAATGGCTGCCATAGTAGCACTTGGGGGACGCCGACAGCGAACGTTTCAATAGAGGAAGGACTTTCTAGTTTTATATAGTGACGAAGAACTTCTAAAACTGACAGATCGTCTGCTGTTTTGGCACGTGACGTTAAATATAGACGG
>JAULBR010097563.1:0-11533 GCA_032355825.1 Melanodrymia aurantiaca
AGGCATACCAGTTATTACTCTAGCAGCTTCAAGTTGAACCTTTTCTAACAAATCTGCATTTAATTGGGAGCTGCTATTTTGTTACTCCCTTAGGTGGCCGCTTAAGACAGGTTTGACTGTATCTCTATATCTCACCTGGAAAGGATTATCTATGCTCATTGTGCGCACCAACTCTGCCATGAACATGTAGACATCGGCCACGCCAGCAGCGTAGCGAGTCCTTTCCACAAGCATCACGTCAACCCTGGTCACAAGAAACGAGAGTTAAATTATAGAAACCTTATAATCAAATTATATAACCATTCTCAGTCAGGTCAACCCTGGTCACAAGAAAAGAGAGTTAAATTACAGACAACTTATAGTAAAAATATAACACCAGCCTTAAGTCAACTCTGATGATATATTAGTTAAATTTCAGACTCCAAAAAAACAGAGTTATCCTTCTTGAGTTATAAAATGGCTAAAACTGATCTAACATTTATATCAAATTATTGTGATGATCTGTACATAAATGCTACATTACAACCGTGAAATGGACTCTGCTTATCAGTATTTAACCTAGGACTTTAGTACATAAAAGATCCCTTGCTGTAACTCAAAGAGTAGCCCGTGTCAGCAGTGGGTATGCTCTGTGACCATGTGTCGATATAACCGAGCAGTTGACATCCAATAACTGCTCATTAATAATCAATGTGTTCCAGTGGTGTAGTTAAACAAACAAACTTTATCTGTAACCAAGCGTCGATATAACCATGCATTTGACATCCAATAACCGCTGATTAATAATCTGTTTCCCAGTGGTGTCATTAAACAAACAAACGTTATCTGTTTCCATATAATGCTACTAGTGAGTTGGATATATCAGTGAAAACAGATGACATGAAGTTACCTATCAGTCGTCCACGCTGTGTCCTGTACAAACTCCATCACGAGACGGAATGATGGATATTTTTCTGCAACATCCATCTGAAATACGAAAATTCTGTTAGGCATCAGGGCTTTTACATCGAACGAAGTAAAATTTAACGACCCCCCAGCACCGAAAAAGGCACCGGCTATTAGGTGTCTTTACAACAGTAAATTAAATAAAAAATGTGTTTGTTGACATAGCATGGAGAAGGAATGTATTGATCACTAAATAAGTAAATTCATTTAACAATGTACAGATAATCTAGATAAGAAGACATCATTGTTTGCAGAGAAAAACAATTTGTTCCTTACTTTGTTTTCATAGGATCTTTTAATATTAACTAAAATATATTAAAAAAATTGTAAGTGTGCAAAATATGGAGGGTGTGCCCATATTAATGGGATCTAAAAGCTTTCTCCTCCCAATATCGCATTAGTACATCAGTATCAATCTTTCAGATTGGCTAGAGATTTTAGTAAGTTTGTGAATTGCACTGACATACAACATATTTCCTTAATAATTGTATCAAAGAACAAAATTAATATATATTAATTTTAGCTGAACTAATCAAATAAAGACAAAGTTAACTTACTCTCAAAAGACTTCTGTCAGATTTCTTGTTGCCAAGTTTCTTAAATAAATGCTTGTGAGATTTTGTTCGCATCTGTAATAGACAGTAACAGAATGTTAAGTAACAACATTTTATTACCATTTTCAATAGTTGCGAAGCAGTGAAAGGCATTTTACACAATGCTAAATTGGACAAATAAGCCAAAATAATATTATAAAGAATAAAATAGTCAACTCTCTATATTTTTCTCAAAAACTCTAAATTGTCAACATGTTATTTTATATGACAGACGTTAAAAATAGCCTGGTTATAAAAATAATTTTATTTGGCAAGTAGGTATATGCATTAAAGTGCCATCCACTGTACTAACAATAAACACTGCATAAACATTTGGTGAAATTTTGAATTTCTAAATAAATTTTTTTATTGTTTACAAAACGTAAACAGCCAAAAAAATATGGTTATCCAGATAAATAATTTAATATTTTCTGAATATCGCACGCAATGTAAAAAATTTCAGTTTATTGCTCTTTTGACACAACTAATTGAATTCAAAATGATGAAGTTTATTTACTTTTTGTTAATAGTATCCTATACTATAGTACATGTATATATAAAGTATTAAAGAAATCAATTTAAAAAGTGTTTCTGTACCTCGTGCTTCAGCTGAACCTTAGTTAAACCTGCAAACTTTAACAAAAAGGTTGCCTTTTCTCTGCATATGATCACTGAAAGGACAAAAAGTACAAAACATAAAATGTAGCATACAAGAAAAGGCTTTTTCAAAATCCTATATATTATTTTTAACATAATCAAATAATAATATCAATTTTGTCTAAAGCAGACATTATGGTTATTTTATTGCGATTACAAAATATAATAAACTATGATTTTCTGGTATAATTGGTACATAAATATATTACAATTCTAAAGGTAACCAGTCATGGATCACTGGTTGGAATGGGATATAGCTACGAGAGATATAAAAATATAGTAGTAAAAAAATTAGAAAGATATGGAGGCCAGTTGTAAAAAATACATTCATTTGAAAATTAATTATTTTCTGACGATACTCAACCTGGTGCAGCTATTGCATACTCCTGCACCAGATTGAGAAGAGGAAAACAAAAATAGAAAAGCAAATCCATACCTGGGTTTTCTTCATCTGACAAAGTTGTGACCTCTTCCATCGCAAGTAGCGTCTGCTTCTGACTTGCCTTGAGAAAAGAACAAATGGTAAATCAGTGAAAATCAAATAACAGAACAAATAAGAGTCGCGAACTTACTGTAAAGGTCGCCTTTATATAACAGTCAGCTGTATGCAGATGCAGAGTTTTAAGAATATTTGAGACCAATGGGCAAAGTAATGTACTGGAGTCCCTAACCTTAATTTTTTAGTCTTCAAATTGGATTTCGGGGCCTCTAAAACCGTGGGCCCACGGGAAACTTCCCAGTGTGCCCATGTGATAAGACAACAACCCTGTGCAGATGAATGCGATTGTTTATGTCTGTTCTCTTCAAATCTCTCAAGCATGAAATCTTTTATGGAAAAATATCTGAGTTTTAACTGGAAAAAGTCAGACTTCGACTCTGCCTTGTACATAGATACACATTTGGTAGTGTCAATGTTTTGTCATTTAGATTATACTAAGTAAGAATCACATTATTCCTGCCTACTCAGAATCAAAACATGAATCCGACCCTGTCATTACAACACTTTTAGATGCATAAATCCATGAGTGACAGTGACCCAGGCCTGTATTTAGGATTTTGGATAGGAGTGTTTCATTTTTGTGAAAAAGCAGAATCACAAATAGGACTTCTTTTTTTTTAATGATTGGACCGAATATGTTTTTCAAAAAGAATTTGTCCCATGGGCCTGGTGACAACTGTGTACGCTCTGTTTTTAACATGACAAGGACTGGTTGTTCGACAGGAATCTGTTGTATTGATAATGTTAGACCGGTGCACTCACAAGAGGTATTCGGAGAGACTCTGCGGCTGTGAATGCCTGGTGGATACCATCAGAAACGGGCACTTCTCCCTCAGCGGAAACTGAAATAATTACACAACATTTATTAAAAAATAGATAAAGTTAGTTTTTTTAATGACGCCAATTACGCCATAATAAATTAAATGCTAGATTTTCATCCAAAAATTATGTCAAAATGAAATTTTATATTTTATTTTATACTATCACAACAAGGATGCATGATAAGCCAGAATTTGGAATTTGGAAATACACACGTGAGCACTTCATGAAATGTAGGTCACTGTAGCCTACCTTTAGTACAGTGTACACCAATATCTCATGATGTTCTACCACTGCAAGTATGAAGATCATGTGTAAAATAGTATGAAAAGATATACATCAAAGATTTTGATGTAATAGTAAGTGCTTTTGCGAAAAGTAGGTCACCATGACCTACATTTAGTAAACTGCATATCACAAGAAAAAGCAAGAATGAAATGCTCTATCGTGGTTTCTTTTAAAATTACTCTACGATCATTTACAGTATTTTCATAATGTTTCACTTGAAGGAATGAACAAGTCTGTGGATGATTAGAAAAGCTGTACAGAATCTTCCATGGGTATTATATGTGATTCAGATGAAAAATCTGTGCTGATGCCAATAAATAAAAAGATAAAGTTTGTTTCTTTAACAACACTACTGGAATACATTGATTATTAACCTGCGTTTATTGGATGTCAAACGCACGATTATATCAACACTTGGTCACAGAAGAAACCCGCTACCACCACATAGGCTACTCTTCATCGAATAACTGCAATGAATCTTTTATGTGCACTTTCCCACAGACAGGATAGCACACACCACAACCTTTGATGGACCAGTCGTGGAATGGAAAATAACCTAACAGGTCCTCTGAGGAGGATTGATCCGTCAACCTATCAAACCTCAGGCGGACGCTCTTGCACTAAGCTACGTCCCACTCCAATGTCAACAGCGTTTCAGCATGAACGTACAGTATTTCTTGATATCTTCTCGCAACTGCTGTGTGTGCCAGAGGAAGGCAACAAAGACTGCGATTATTGTCGTGTCCAGTTCCTCTCCACGAATCAGAGGCACTGTACCTCGGTTCTCTTGACACCTGTACAAAAAAGCAATAGAAAACATAAAACCAAATATTTTTATTTTTTAATTTTTTTTAAAGAATACTTAGCCTTAGTTATAATTGCATTATTCCGGGCAAATCAATAGCTACAAAAAGACTGAGGTGCTGGCATTGACAGATTTGCCGCAGTGAGTGATAATATTGTTACTGAATTTAGAAAATGTAAGAGCCTTCAAAAATTCCTGGGGAAAGGCCTGACTATACATGTTCTAATGTTGAAAATTGTGTACATCACAGTGGTAATTAACAATGGAAACTCAAAAGTGAACATTTAAGAAAAAGCTGTAACCAAGGTAACTGAAACAAACCGTAGGAGAAGACGAGTTGCAATGTCGGAATCCTTGTTCACAATGGACATTATGAAAGTCAAAGCTGTGCCCGCTTCATCAGTGAACTGAAAACAAACACAACGTAACAGCAAATTAATGTGATTGTGAGCATTGTAAACAAAGACCCTCCTAAACTCAATTTTATTAAAAGGAAAAAAAAGATCACAAACAACATTAATTTCAAGGTGGAAACTGGCATTCAATAATTGTCCTTATTAGCTTTAGTAAAGTCGGTTGGTTTAACACCACCACTGGAACACATTGATTACTAATCAGCGATTATTGGATGTCAAATGAACTGTTATATCGACACATGGTCACAGGCAAAACGCACTGCCACCACATAAGCTACTCTTACAAAACAACAAGGTATTGTATATGGGCAATTTCCCATTGACAGGATAACACACACCACAACCTTTGAAAGACCAGTCATGGATCACTGGGTGGAACGAGAATTAACTCAATGGATCCACTGAGGAGGATTGATCCTCCGACCCATTGAACCTCAGACGGATACTCTTGTGCTGAGCTATGTTCTGCTCTAGCTACATCAAGTACACATACATCTAAAGAATGAATGAATCAATGAATTAATGAATGAATTTAGAATTTAACGACACCCCAGCATGAAAAAAGACGTCGGCTATTGGGTGTCAAAATATGGTAAATTAAATATCTAAAGATAATGAAAACACGATCCATATGAGCAGACTTGTTTTTGTGCACATCACAAATCTATTTTTAAATATTAACCTACACACGTTTGATATTTAATCCCTCTGGGATTGAGAAGACGACCCGACTACGGTCGGGACGTCATCTCAATCTCAGCGCCCTCTACAACATTCTTCGGATGGATGAAGGCGTTAAACCACATTACCCGTAACCCATAGTTTACATTTCGTACCAACTGTACCCAGCCTCAGATAAAACGTCCCAGTGTGGTGACTGGAATCCACCGATATCCTCTGCTTTCTTCTCGTCCTGTCCGAGAATTCATCACTTCCAGTCCGGCGTTTAGCACATCCCCTGGTGAGTGACATGGTGCGCGAGAGTGTGCGCGTGACGATGTTGTGCTGTGTGCGCGTGGGTCGCAGCAGATAGGCGTACACGTAGAGCAGGAAGAGAACGCTGACGGTGTAGAGATACACGTAGAACGCCTGTGAATGAAACTTGAATAACTGACATTTTAACGAAACGATAGAACACATCTAGATTAATTAAACATTGGCTATTGGATTTTTTATATTTTGTCATTTTGGCACATAGCCTACAGAGATCCATTCCCATGCCTCCAACAACTGCTCCCTACGATTTTTTATTTTTTTTTACATCTGTGTAGATAATTATGTCCTGGGAAGGCAGTCCAGGCAACTGGCTGGTCTCCGCTCTACTTCCATGACAGATGTACTTGAACCGTAATTGGATATAAGCACGTAAATAAGTTATAACCACATAAAGGCTCTACTCGCCGATCTCAATCTGGAACGGAAATTTCAGTCGCCGTATTGTTTTAAGACGAGGATATCCGGCGAATGAAGCCACGCGTTAAGCACAAAACACGTGACATAGCACGGCGAATTAAAAGGGCACGTTTATTACGTTGAAAAACGCACGTGCAACTGAAGGAAAACCCTTAGAAATGTTCGAATTAATTAGCCTCACCGGTCTCCGTGGTGCAGTGGTTAACGCTACGGCCTTCAGGCTGGTAGGTACTGGGTTCGAATCCCATTCGTGGCATATGGGATTTTTAACCCAGAGTGAGTGCTCCGCCAGGCTCAATGGGTAGGTGTAATACCACTTATAGCGACCAGTGTCCACAACTGGTCTAACAAAGGCCATGGTATGTGCTAACCTGTCTGTGGGAAAGTGCACATAAAAGACCCCTAGCGGGTTTCCTTTGTCATACTAATAGCAACGTCTGTCCTGGAAAGGCAGTTGAGGCAGCTGGACTGCGTGACCATGACAGACGAGCTTGAACCTTAGTTGGATTTATGCACCCTTGTAAACAAATCAACTGAATCATCACAGAACTATATGGCATCTTAATTGCGTATTGTTACCGAACACTTTAAATAATCAATTAATCAAACCTACGATTTAAAAGTTGATAAGAAAAATACACCAATAGACTTATGTAGATTACTAACACTATCACAATAATACCGCAATCAAACCAGTTTAATGTAGGATTTATAAATCAAACCCATTATTAGAGGATTTACGGTAATATGCTAACACGGGATACCATAAAGCTCAAATAACAATGTAAAACTTACGTCTTTGAAAGAAAGTCTTGCATTGTGTAATATTATACCTTAATAGCACTAAGCCGTGTTGGAGTTGAATCACGATAAAAACATACTTACCTCGACAAGGATAATATTTGTATAAGCGAGTTAAGCTCTTGGTTCGCCCGCACAACGTCTTACTAACATTGTTATCATACAATGTCCAACATTTCATTGATAGATTTTTTGTATCCATTATTGACAGGTGTAATGTTTCAAAGACAACTAACGAAAACATGCGTAAGACACCCATAATCCAACATGACCCGATCCAGTGGCGGATCCAGAAAATCCATGTAGGGGAGGGGGCCCCATTGAAGCATCTAGAAAGAGAAATCTCAAAACCAACGTAAAAAATGAAAATTATAATATGTAATAAAATTATAACTCCCAAAATTGTGGGAGGTCCGGACAGCTGATAAATAGTCAATGTGTTGTCAAGGTGTCGTTAAAGAGAATCGCTCACGTTTTTCGCGGGGAAAATAGGCACCACATGACAAGAGGCATGGAGCTCGCTCTAAGTAGAAATAACATTGGGCCTCGGTTCGCTGCACTCCAGATAATAGCGTGACCTTAAAAGGGTAACAAATTTTCAAAATGCTATTTATAGCGATCGATGCGTGTATTGTAAACGGAGCAATTTAACGTAATATAATGACATTTTGACATTTCGGTTGTTGTTTGTAGTCATATAATAAATGTATGCAATTATGTAGATGAACAAGGACAGTGTTTTCATTTGTTATAATGATTATAAGCAAATTAATTGCTGACTCCATTGCTTTCGTCACGAGAAATGGTGAGCGATCGTCTTTAATTGATTCTTGGTTAATAAAGTAAAGGTTCAGCGATAAGTATGTCTCCTGCGTTCATTAATTCCGCTTTATCGTGTCATTAGTTATCTGTCTCACGTGATTTGCAGTATGTTTTTCGTAGATAACTTTAGTTTTGTTTAACGTAGAGAAAAAAGGTAAAAACATTTTGAAAATATAAAAATGGACTATTTTTTTGTCCAAATTATACAACTTTAGGTTAACAAATAAAAATATTTTTAATGCAAATACATACAAAAAATCTTCAGTAAACGCTGCTATTTTCAATGGCCGACGATAGATTTTTCTGAAGAATTTTTGTATGTATTTGCATTAAAAATAGTTTTATTTGTTAACCTAAAGTTGTATAATTTGGACAAAAAAATAGTCCTTTTTTATTTTCCAAATGTTCTCTACGTTAAAGGAAACTAGTTATCTACGAAAACCATACTACAAATCACGTGAGACACACCATAGCTGTTAACCGCGAGATTTAGCGTATATCCCTTGTGTAAGTAACAAACTGTGTCAAGGTGTGTTTTATATAATACCTTTTATATAACCATCAATTGTACCAGCCTAGCCACTAATTAACTTTTACAAGCAATGGCCTTGTAAACATATTGTTTTTCTTTATATAATATGCAAGCGTAAGCAAAGAATAAAAAAACCACATCAACATTGATGAGTTAGTTAGTTATAACTTATTTAGGTGCCTATATCGAATTAAGGTTCAAGCACGTCCATCATGATCAGGCAGTCCAGCTGCCTCGACCGCCTGTCCAGGATAGAAGTTAGTGTTAGTATGATAGAGGAAATCTGCTACCCCGAATTGATAGTAGCAAGACATCTTTTATAAGCACATGACTGTACATACCACACACTTTGTTGAACCAGTCGTGGAGACTGGTCAGTGTAAGTGGAGTACATTTACCTATTGAGCCTTGCGGAGCACTCACTCTGGGCTGGGGTCGGTACTGGGATTAAAAATCCCATATGACACGAATGTGATTCGAACCCGGTACCTACCAGCCTGTAGCCCGAAGCGATAACCACTGCACCACTGATGCCGGTATAAACTATGTCAAGGTGTGTTCTATATAAAACCTCTCCAAGCTAATCAATAATAAGCTACTAATTAACTTCTACAAGCAATGACCTTGTAAAGAAATTGTTTTTATATAATGCAAGCGTAAACAATGAATTAAAACAAAACCACGTTAACAAAAACTAAATACCGGTAAATAAAGTTAAAATAATTTATGTGTTTAAACGATGCCACTGGAACACATCGATTATAAATCTGAGGTTTTTGGACGTCAGACGCATGGTTATATTGACACATGGTCTCGGAGGTAACACGCTGTCGCCGCTACCTGGGCTACTCTTCCAAAAAACAGCAACTGCCAAGGGGTCTTTTATGTGCACTATCCCATAGACAGGATAGCACACACGACGGAATTTGATAAACCAGTCGTGTATCACTGGCTGGAACGGAAAATAGCCCATAAAATGTGTTTCGCTGTGGCGGGATGGATCCCTTCGACCCACCCCGCCACAGGTGGACATTCTACCTCTAGACTACGTCCCGCCCGGCCCTACAATAATATAGAAAAGTATTCTCTAGCAACAAGAAGCTGACAACTGACCAGCAATAAACTTCTTCAATGCATCTCCAGTGACCTCTGAACCCTTGGTTTTCACAATGTAAGCTTTTGGCAGTTCGCCAGCTTCGTTGTCGGGAATTCCTATTACACCAACGTCGGCGACACCCGGATGTTGTAGTAGCTGTTCCTCAAGCTCGGCCGGTGCAACCTGTTTGATAACACACAACTTACTGTTGGTGCATCTAGATAGATGGACGGATGGATGGACGGACGGACGGACGGACGGACGGGTGGATGTATGGATGGATGTATGGATGTATGTATGTATGGATGGATGGATGTATGGATGTATGGATGATGGACGAATGGACGAACGGATGGATGGATGGACGGACGGATGGACAGATGTATGTATGGATGTATGTATGGATGGATGGATGGATGGATGGATGGATGGACGGACGGATGGATGGATGTATGGATGGATGTATGGATGGATAGACGGATGGATGGATGGATGTATGGATGGATGGATGTATGGATGGATGGATGGATGGACGGACGGACGGACGGATGGACGGATGGATGGATGGATGTATAGATGGATGGATGGATGGATGGACGGATGGATGGATATATAGATAGTTATAACTTATTTACGTGCTTTACGTGCGTATGTCCGACTAAGGTTAAAAACCGTCTGTCATGGTCACGCAGTCCAGTTGCCTCGACTGCCTGTCCACGACAGACGTTAGTGGTAACATGATAGAGGAAACCCGCTACCCCGAATTGTTAAGTAGCACGGGATTTTTCATATGCACTTCCCACAGACAGGACTGTACATACCAAGGTGTGGACACTGGTCGGTGTAAGTGGAAGTATACCTACCCATTGAGCCTTGCGGAACACTCACTCTGGGTTGGATTCGGTACAGGGATAAAAAAATGCCATAGGGCTACGAATGGGATTTGAACCCAGTACCTACCAGCCGGAAAACCAAGGCATTAACCGCTACACCAAGGAGGGCAGTGTTGATACATCTAACAGAGGAAGTTTTTGTAGAGACTCAGTTTGGTCTAATTACATTACATTACATTTATAGTATATGACGTGCCTATATCCAATACAAGTTCAAGCATGCTCTCCTGGGTACAGACGAGGGGTTAAACACGGTTATGGCTTTAGTGGGTTAATTAGTGAGCTGAGATTGATAGATTAGTGAGGGTTATAAAATGAAGATAAGCTTATGGTCGTCGTTCTAACCACTGAACTAAATCACGTTCCATGTTAAGGCTAGTCTGATTGAACTAGTTTTTTTGTTTTTACCTGAAAGGCTTTGTATTTGATGAGTTCTTTTATTCTGTCCACGATGAATAGAAACTCGTCGTCATCAACAAAACCAATATCACCTGAAACAAATAAATTTAAAGTTACAGTCTCATAGTTACAAAATGGATGAAGCTGGTGATTTCACCTGGTACTTAAACTTGATAATACACGGTAGCTCGTTTAATATCCTCTATATATTGGACA
Organism: Melanodrymia aurantiaca; assembly: GCA_032355825.1. Taxonomy (NCBI): domain Eukaryota; kingdom Metazoa; phylum Mollusca; class Gastropoda; order Neomphalida; family Peltospiridae; genus Melanodrymia; species Melanodrymia aurantiaca. The sequence continues at coordinate 11,195 of JAULBR010097563.1, forward strand.
CAACATTGTATAATAACCTCTTATTACGACCCAAGCCCTCGATAACTGGGGACAATAAAATATGACGTCACAAATTATTAACAGGAGTTACCAGTGTGTAGCCAATCAATGATTGTCCAATAACACGTACCAGTGTGTAGCCAATCAATGATTGTCCAATAACACGTACCAGTGTGTAGCCAACCAATGATTGTCCAATAACACGTACCAGTGTGTAGCCAACCAATGATTGTCCAATAACACGTACCAGTGTGTAGCCAACCAATGATTGTCCAATAACACGTACCAGTGTGTAGCCAACCAATGATTGTCCAATAACACGTACCAGTGTGTAGCCAA
>JAULBR010097574.1:0-11533 GCA_032355825.1 Melanodrymia aurantiaca
ATAAACCAGACGTGTTTCACTGGCTGGAAAGGAAAATAGCCCATAAAAATGTTTTGCGCTGTGGAGGATCGATCTCTTGACCCATCTCGTCAATTTTGACTTAAATTCTGAGTAAAAACAAACCTGGATGTAAGTTGTGGCCGTTTATGACTCAAGTCTTAAGTTTCCTTGAGGTGTCTTAAGGATTCTACAAAAACTTAAGCTTGTTTACTATGGATGTTTTTGTAACTAGGAACTTAAATTGTCTTACCTTAGTCGATTTATTGAAACTTAAGTCAAAACTTAAGAAAAACTTAAGTTGGTTGATAAATACCGCCCTTTGTATAATCACTGCTTTGGCAGTGATTCGTGAGTACATGCCATCTCTACGTTGTGGAAAGGCCCATTTGACTCTGCCTTGTGGAGAGATACGAATTTGACCATGTCAATGTTTTGTCGTTTCGATTTGAAAATGTAGGCTACGAACAGTGCCTTTAGCAACTAATTGGTTAGTTATAATTTATCTGCATGCTTATATCCAAGTATGTGCACTTTGTCATACAGGATAGCACACACCACGGTCTTGATAAGTACCAGTCGTTGATAACCGGATGGAACGGGAAATAACCCAACGGGTGCACTGTGCAGAATCGATCCTTCGATCTATCGAACGCTTTAAGGCTGATCTACTTGAATGTACAACATAACAAGATTAATATTTATTTAGTTTGAAGATGTAGTTTTCTTAATATAAAATGTCATTTACGATTATAAGGAATTTGTCTACATCTTCCACTTCAGCCTGAATCGTGCCTGAAATTGCTTTATTTCCGTGGTTGTTAGTTTTCGTTTCGGCTTTTTCCGTACATAAATTATTTACTATGGTTACGGAAAGACCAACGTTTTCTACGAGAACGAACGAAGCACTAATGGAACGCGCATACTTGTACTAAAAGTGTTATCAAATTCTTTTTGTCAAACAAATTATTTCTTTACTATATGCGTAGAATAATTACTAGTTTTAAAATATTAGTTAACAAATATAAATAATATAGCACACATGAATACATGAAAAAAAGGTTGTAAATTAGAAACAAAAAAAGAAAAAAGATTCATATAAATTTTATCTTAAGATTTCCTTTGTACTTCATAACTAAAATATGTCCTCTTGGAGTAGCTCAACTCTTAAACAATAACATTTACACTGTCCTCTTTACAAATGAATACAATTAAATTTCATTAAAAATTCATACATACTCTACATTTGTTTTTATCATTTACAGCAGTTGACACATGTGTACTTTTTACGTATTGCGGATGCATTAAATTATTTGATGTCATTTTAGGACGGCGAGCTATGGTCAAGGTTTGAAGACGTCACCAATGAACAAGAAAATAATATTTCGCCGGCAATGAAATGTTAGTATTGTAAACATTGACTGAAACTGTTTATCTAGCATGACAATTCTACGGCAGTATACAGACGATCTTCACGACCTTTTGGTATGATACTTTAGGCACTCGTGTCATAAACATCATCCTTTATGGAAACTCCATATAATATCCTCTATTTTTGTTTACACCAAGAACGCTTATGTCTCGGGTGAAATAACTTTTATGTTACATACATAATACAGAGTTTAATATTCTATTTATTATTCTGAACAACCTTCTATAATTATACTACTAGTTGTGTTGCCTAGGTTATTTAAAAAGAGAATACGCACATCGGACAATATCATTCAACACAGTTGACCAATCAAATGACAGTTTATCAATTTCATTATAATGCAATGTATGAATCAGGGGCGGCATTTATCAAACAACTTAAGTTTTCCTTAAGTTTTGACTTAAGTTTCATTAAATCTACTAAGGTAAGACAACAGCGTAAGGTCCTAGTTACAAAAAATCCGCAGTAAACAAGCTCGATTTTATTATTTTTATTTTTAAGACAATTCAGAAGGAAACTTAAGACTTAAGTCAAAAACGGCCAAAACTTATGTCTAGGTATTTTTTTTCATAGAACTTAAGTCAAAATCGTAGAGACTTAAGTTTTTTCTCAGACTTAAGTCTCATTTGTGACGTAAGTCGGTTGATAAATACCGCCCCAGGAGTATCAGTTAGGTTGAGTAGTGAGGTATCATCGGTAAAATGCCGTATAATATGATATTTTATTCCATTTACACAATCGTTTATATATATCAAGAACAAGATGGGTCGGAGTACGAACACTTGTAGAACACCTGCAGAAATTTATTTGGTACAAGAGAAATATTTAAGCCTCATATTTCAGCAATCTGGAGAATAGCACCATCATATAAATAATAATAGTCAAGAAAGACAGTAATTTCACTTATTTTCTCAGATCTTTTAAATACAGGCTGTCTAGAAAATCATGTGAACAAATAATTATATGTGAATATTATCTATACTTGCAATTTTTTATTATGCAGATATACTTTGGGATAAATGTTTTGTTACAATTATTTAAAAATCTTGAATCTATTCATCTTGATGCCGTTCGTGTGAGAGCGCATAATATTATACAAGATCCCCTATTGTTTAGTAACAATTAGCGGGTTTGCTCTCTCCTACTAACATTAACCTCTGTCAAAGCGGCTGGATTGCGTATCCAGGATAAACGTGCTTGAACCTTAACTGGATACATGCAAGTAAATAATTTCTAACTAACTGGCAAACACAGAACATTTAAAAACAAATAATACTGTTCTCAAACAACATTTCTTGCAATTACTCATGTTGAACAAACATCGATAGCAACGCCAGGGCTGTTTTTCAACAATGGCATTCACCATCAAGCGGCCTTGTTGTAATTACTCATAACAAAGTTAACAACGACTGCAACGCCAATGCTGTTTCCCTGCAATGGTATTCGTCATCAAGCGGCCTTGTAATTACTCATAACAAAGTTAATATCTACCGCAACGCCAATGTTGTTTCGCTGCAATGGTATTCGTCATCAAGCGGCCTTGTAATTACTCCAAACAAAGTTAACATCTACTGCAACGCCAATGCTGTTTCCCTGCAATGGTATTCGTCATCAAGCGGCCTTGTCGCAGCTGGCATATCATCTCCCGTGCGCACGTCATGATATTAATACAATCTGGAGGTCGCCATTCGAGGAATGCGCACATTCTTAACAATTAATATTTCTCACAATGGACTGGGATTGTCTGAGGTGTCACGCTTCTCGAGTATGCGCCCACACTTCACACCACGTCCATACCGCCGAGTTTCAAATTATCCACTCCGTTACAGTCAACATCCGGTTTAATGATATTCGCGCATGCGCATTATTTTTTTATTTTTTTATTATTTTTTTTATTTCTTTTAGAACCAATAGCTGACGCGTGTTCTACATATTAAGCTGCCATGTTTGTTTGGGCATTCATTTTAATTGGTTGAAAGTTCACAGCACCAGACGTCAATGCACGTGCGTTGAATTACTGGTTATGAGTGATTCTACATTGTATTGCATTGTTTGTTTTTTTGTAAAGAATCCAGCGCTAGAATTCATCATGATTGTGTTGACACACGCCGGAGTTTGGCAAACGAAGTATGCAGAACAGTTAAATGACACATGGCGCTAGTTGAGCTTGTAAAATTACTGAAATATTAAAGTTTGCTGGAATATTTCTCAAAACAAATAACAGGTTTGCTATCCAATAGCGGCTTATCGCTTGTCACGACTTGGTATTGTGATTTTGAGCAAGACATTACAAGATTTCGTTTTGGTTTAGAAGATAATACAAAACTTGGTTTTGGTTTAAAAGACATTACAAGATTTAGTTTTGGTTTACAAGACATTTACTAGATTTTGTTTTGGTTTAGAAGATAATACAAAACTTGGTTTTGGTTTAGAAGACATTACAAGATTTAGTTTTGGTTTATAAGATAATACAAAACTTGGTTTTGGTTTAGAAGACATTACAAGATTTAGTTTTGGTTTAGAAGACATTTACTAGATTTTGTTTTGGTTTAGAAGATATGAAAATGTGATCATAATTATTTACGGTTGTTGACGTCACCCATTTTCGATCATTAAAGAATTATGCTTGTCCTGGAGTACAACAAATAGTGAGTGTGCTCGTATAAGTGTTGGTTGACCTAGTTCTGCCTTGCTTAGTTATGCCTGTTTTTAAAAATATATGCCTTATTATACAAATATGTACCAATTGTCCATTACCACATTATATGTACAAAAAATTTATTATGTCAAAATAAAAATAACGAATTTAAATATATAAAAAAAAAAAAATTCGATCCACTAGACGTAAAATGATTTCCCTTATTGTGTGCTACTAACCGACATTATTTCATTGCATTAGTTTGTGTCCTTATAGCTTAACGTCCAAATTAAATATTAAAAAAAGTATACATATTTGGTGAGAGATGCCATTTTTGCAACTGGGATCTGTCTCTTTAAAATGGATCATCCACAGCGCAAAACATTTTTATGGGCTATTTTCCGTTCCAGCCAGTAAAACACGTCTGGTGTATCAAATTCCGTGTTGTGTGCTATTCTGTCTATGGGATAATGAACATAAAAGACCCCCTGCTGTTTTTCGGTAAGAGTAGCCCACGAAGCCACGTAGCGGGTTTCCCCTGAGACCATGTGTCAATATAACCATGCGTCTGACGTCCAATAACCGCTGATTTATTATAATCCATGTGTTTCTAGTGGCGTCGTTAAGTAAAACAAACTTTACTTTATAATGGGTCTTTTTTAAATCGATGCATATTATTTTTTCGATATAACTATAATATAGTATATTATGTTAAAATTATGGGATAATAACACCGTCTTAACATTTTCTGAAAAAAATTCCAATGATATTCTATGAAATTGACGTACATTTGAAACACTCCAATAGATTTTGATATTATTCCATATTATAATGGTTCACAATAGGATCTAGTTTATCGGGATAGCTACGTGTGGGTCTAAAAATCCAGTCTTTTGTTACAAAAATACTGAAAATAACGGTGGGCCAGAAAAAACACACACAGAAGAAAAGTAAAGTTTGTTTTATTTAACGACGCCACTAGAAACACATCGATTATAAATCAGCTGTTATTGGACGCCAGATGCATGGTTATATTGACACATGGCCTCAGAGGAAACCCGATGTCGCCGCTTCATGGGCTACTCTTACCGAAAAACAGCAAGGGGTCTTTTATGTTCACTATCCCATAGACAGGATAGCACACAACACAGAATTTGATAAACCAGACGTGTTTCACGGGCTGGAACGGAAAATGGCCCATACAAATGTTTTCCGCTGTGGAGGATCGATCTCTCTACCCATCCCGCCACAGGCGGACATTCTACGTCCCGCTCCTCCCCAGCATGAAATAAGACATGTATCGGCTATTGGGTACTAGACGTGTTACTAGTGAGAGTCCATTAATTTACGAGTTTGTTTTCAATCGTACATCACATTCAAAAAAATGCATGAGTTGTAATATGAACAGTATTTTATTGCAAACGAGTAGTATTCTATTTATTACAGGACTGCAAAAATTGCGAGAACGATCATTTTGTTAGTACAACAGTTGATTTGCATATACTATTTTCTGTTCCCGCAAAAAATATATTTGTTTTGGAATATTATTGGGGTTTTTTCTGAATGTTTTTTAACAGTTGTAAGAAATTATAATTATATAACTAACCGAGAACTTCCTCAGACAATAGAAGCAGGAAGCAAGCTGTAGGGACACTCGTACCTAAAAACACAAAACCAAAGTACAGCGTACAAATTATCATGTATATTCAATACAATATTAAATGTATTAATCAGACCTGTCAACATTGAACCCTGGTTTAAAAGCAAGACGAGACTTCAAAAACTATTTTAGATTAGACCAAAAAACAGGAAATTCGTGTTACAAAATAAATAAACACTTTGAACATAGTTTTACAGAAAAATGTGTACATTTTGTGGACATAGCAATAACAAACATTTTTATGTTAAAAAAAACAATATATGATTAAAAATATATTTTGGATTCAATGTAGAGTGTGTCCGCAGTACAGACTATTTGGTGTAGCAAGCAATGCATAGTAAATTGCGGTAGTGAACTTCTTTAAAGAGAATCGCTCACGCTTTTCGCATGGACAAGCGACATGGAGCTGTCTGCACTCCAGATAATATTGTGACCGTAAACAGTGCAACAACTTTTCAAAAGTTATTTTTGGCGATCGATGCGTATTATTGTAAACAGAGCAATTTAACGTAATATAATGACATTTTGACATCTCTGTTGTTGTTTGTAGTCATATAATAAATGTATGCAATTATGTAGATGAACAAGGACAGTGTTTTCGCTTGTTATTATGAGTATACGCACATTAATTGTATTGTGGCTGGCTCCACTGCTTTCGTCACGAGAAATGGTGAGCGATCGTCTTTGGTTGTAATACTATTCACACCCATATATCTATTTTATGCAAAATCAGCTATATAGGGTTCAATATCCCTTTAAATAAAACAATGCCTTAGTTTTAAAACCGACCGGTTTCCGTGGCGCAGTGGTTAACGCATCCGGCTTAACCCTGGTATATGTACTGGGTTCAAATCTTATTCGTGGCATATGTGGTTTTTAATCCCAGTACAGACTTCAACGTGTTCCACAAGGCTCATTGGGTATGTGACAAGGTGTACTTCCACTTACACCGACCAGTGTTCACAACTTGTTAAACAAAGGCGGTGGTTTGTACAATCCTGTGTGGGGAAAGTGCATAAAAAAAGATCCCTTGCTACTTATCAATTCAGAGTAGCGGGTTTCCTATATATCATACTTACAAAAACTTCTGTCCCGGGCATGCCGTCGAGACAGCTGGACTACATGACCACGAAAAATGTGCGTGAACCTTAATTGGATATAAATACGTAGATAAGTTCTAACTATTCGGAAAGAGTGGTGGCAGCGGGTTTCTTCTGATACCGTGTGTCGATATAACGTTGTGTTCAACATCCAGTAACCGCTGCATATTAATCAATGCGTTCCAGTGGTGTCGTTAAACAAACACAATTTTTATCTTCTTGAGGTGTGAAAAACATATGAAGATTGATAATCGCCCAAAGCAGATTCAGAACAATACAGATATAACATGGTGTACTGTCATTTTCACTACGTCATTATCTTCAGAAGTCGTACTATTGAGACATTGTAAAATATGACGTTTCTTTGATGTATATTCTTTGTAATTGATGGTATGTATGTGTGATGACAACGTCAATCTTAATATGTGGTATTATTTGAGAACAACAGGCCTATGTCTCAGTTTATACGACCATTAATGTTAATCTTCTGTAATATATTTTGTCATTTTAATAGTTATTGCGTTTATTTTAAATCATTTTAGAATAATATTTCCGCTATTAAATCCACAATGCTTAGTTTTAAGATGAATGCCACCGTGCTCGCGAAGCTAATGTTATTTGTAACGTATTTCTAACTCTATATTATTAAAATAGATATTTATTTCATCTTAGTGCTTACAATATCAATATAATTTTGTACATGTATATCGAATATGTTTCTTGTCATACACCTTGTTATAGTAGCTTAAACAAACAAACTTTATATGTTTATCTATAGATGCGTACGTTTTACTTATAATTTATTTACGTGCTTATATCCAATTAAGGTTCAAGCACGTCTGTCCTGGTATCACAGTCCAGCTACCTCGACTGTCTGCCCACGACAGTAGTGTTATAGTATGAGAGGAAACTCGCTACTCCAAATTGATAAGTATAGCAAGAGATATTTCATATTATGCACTTTCCCACAGTCAGGTTAGCCCTTTGTTAAACCATTTTGTTCTAGTCCGAGAGCTAGGTAGATTTTATTTTACCTAAAACATACAACAGCCATATTACACAGGCATGATACGGATAGCTCCTTGACCCCAGAAACCCTATTTTTACGTGCGGCAAGTGGTGAGTGTGGTTGGGCGGTGCACTAAAAAAAAAAACAATCGGTTCTATTTTACCTAAAAGATATAACCGGACTTGCATTCCGGCCGGACTTGCGTTCCTTTTACACCGGTCTCTTCAAACTCGGGAGTATGCCTTTAAATAATAGGCCATTAAAGGAGCCATGCCGAACTCATTAACTCTCTAATACATTTCAAGCATATCTGGCACTAAATGTATCTGATTTCTAAACAGTTCGGATCTTTTATTACAGACTGGCTTCCAACGTAGTTTCGTGTTATTATTTGATATGCCCATAGTCAATTCCCCGCCGTGGCGTTTACACGGGAACCATGAAATTCATTTCAAAAATGGAGAATGAAATTGATTGGAGAAAATATCTTGCCATATTGATATGAACTAAAATACTTCCAACATCCCAGCGAACCCGGACGTAAATCAAGTCTTTTATTACATCATAATAATTCAGTTTCCATATTGTAGCTGAAATATGGACACAATGAAATATTTTTTCTTTTCTTTTTTCGATAAAAAATGTTACTGAATTAATGAGATGTTTTCGGAAATCCGTCAGTAGGTCTATCCATCAATGCAACGTGCCATCCTTCCTTCCTTCCTTCCTTCCTTCCTCATCAATCCATCCTTCCAGCCATATATCCTTCCATCCATCATTCCGTACATCCATCCATCATTCCACGTAGGTGGCATTTGTTTTAAAACTCAGGAATGTTCCTTTAATAAATATTATAGTCCTGGCAATCTACTCGAATTTTGGGGTCAACCTCAAACAAATTGCAAGAAATTTTTTTCACCACAATGCATTTCTATAAGGTCCCCAGAATGACTTACTAAAAGTCCAGAAAAATCAATATGGTGGAAATATAAATCAAATATGGTCACCAATGGCAGGACATTCAGGCGTTTCCATTCGTTTGGCTATAACCGTGGACCCAGTGAACATATTATCTAACTTTTACACGGAACAACTTTGTGAAATACATGTATGTTTAAAGACATTTTTTTGAACAAAAAGAATTACATCTTAGTAACTATAGTACTGTTGATTATTAATATTTCTGTAACATAACGCAACCGATAAAAAAATGTATTTCTAACATTTGCTTACGGTAAGGAGCGGGACGTAGTCCAGAGGTAAAATGTCTGCCTGTGGTGGGATGGGGATCGATCCTCCAAAGCGCAAAACATTTTTATGGGCTAATTTTCCGTTCCTGGCAGTGATCCACGACTGGCTTATCAAATTCCGTGGTGTGTGCTATCCTGTCTATGGGAAAGTACACATAAAAGACCCCTTTCTGTCATTTGTAGAAGAGTAGCGGGTTTCCTCTGTGACCATGTGTCAATATAACCATACGTCTGACGTCCAATAAGCGCTGATTTATAATCGATGTGTTTCTAGTATAGCGTCGTTAAATAAAAACAAACTTTAACTTTGCTTACGGTATATAGTCACGCGAGATTTTGCGAGATTCGGTGAGTTAACGAGCATACGCCAACCACCAAGAGCGCACCTTAAAGAAAACACTAAATATGCAATAAAATAACTATCCTTTACGCAGGCCACACCTTTAGCAAGATAATAAGGCTAACTTTCAGCAAGTAAATTAATTTTATTCTAACCTCATATGCCATAAGCCTATTTAGCGAAAAGATATCCGAGTGTTTTATTTGTACTATGTGTGGGTACGCCAATAAATAGCCACTTTAAATAAAATAAAGTCAGCACATAATTAAATACTGGTGATGCGTAGCGAGTATGTGAGTGATGGTGGGTTTTTTCGGTGAATGGAATGTTTCGTGGCATGTATAACGGAATTATACGAAGTAAAATTCATCGGATTATTCCGTGTCGTGTGTAACGGAATTATGCGAAGTAAAATTCATCGGTTTATTCCGTGGCGTGTGTAACGGAATTACACGAAGTAATATTCATCAGTTTATTCCGTGGCGTGTGTAACGGAATTACGCGAAGTAATATTCATCGGTTTATTCCGTGGTATGTCTAACGGAATTATACGAAGGTAAATTCATCGGATTATTCCGTGGCGTGTGTAACGAAATTATACGAAGTAAAATTCATCGGATTATTCCGTGGCGTGTGTAAGTTACTGTAACGTAATTACACGAAGTAATATTCATCGGTTTATTCAGTGGCGTGTATAACGGAATTATACAAAGTAAAATTCATCGGTTTATTCAGTGGTGTGTATAACAGAATTAATTATACGAAGTAACCTTCATCGGTTTATTCCGTGGCTTGTATAACGAAATTATACGAAGTAACATTCATCGGTTTATTCCGTGGCACGTATAACGGAAGTATACGAAGTAATATTCATCGCTTTGTTCCGTGGCGTATATATATCGGAATTATAAGAAGTAACATTCATCGGTTTATTCCGTGGCGTATATAACGAAATTATATATTCGGTTTATTCCGTAAAAGTTTATGTTCCGTGGTATAAATTTCGAAATTATACGAATTTGCATTTAATATAGAATCTGTTTATTCCTTGAATTAAATGTTCCGTGTCATGTATAACGACATTATACGAAGTAACCTTCGATATAACTCGATTTATTCCGTGATGAAATGTTCCGTGACATGTATAACGGAATGTTCCGTGCTATATATACCGAAACTATACGAAGTTACTTTCAGTATAGAATCGATTTATTCACATAATATACTGTTCCGTTTCATGTATATGGAATTGAAATTATACGAAGTAATTTTCAATATAAATTCGATTTATTCCGTGAATGAAATGTTCCATGTCATGTATAAAGGAAGTATAACAAGCAACGTTCAATATAGATTACGTTTATTCCGAGAATAAAATGTACAGTGTAGTACAAATAATAATAACTGACTTGAGTTGCATACTAAATTATTTTAGATAAAGGGACACAGTAAGCTAATATATATATATATATAACAATGTGGATGTCCAGAAACACATAGGATACACATATTGATATTGTATGTAATACTATGTAAGTAAATGTTAATTTTAATAACTAAGAAATGCTCTATTAGCCAGACATATGTTACAAATGGCATAAGATGCGCATGTACAGTGGCACTCGTCTTAAAAGTCGGGACCGTCCCTTTAAGAAATTTTAAAACAAGTTGTGGGTGGAACCTAAATGATTCCACCACACATAAAATTATGTTGTTTAACGTCACCCTAGCACAAAGAAAGACATCGGCTATTGGGTGTCTATATACATGTGTTACATCTGTTACCAAATATATTATCTCTAACTGGCTGTAAATGACCACAATCCACCAAAATGTGACCCACTGTTAATAACACAAGGGTATTATGATTTATACCGAACGACGACTTCACATGATATCAATAATCAGTAAGACGTGTATGCTGTCACCATCACCGAGGGAGGGTATTGTCATTAAAGGGACAGTCCCGACTTTTAAGACGAGGGATACCGAACTTACTCATCTACCGGCCTCCGTGGTGCAGTGGTTACCGCTACGGACTTCAGGCTGGTAGGTACTGGGTTCGATTCCCATTCGTGGCATATGGGATTTTTAATCTCAGTATCGA